>SEYY01000980.1:0-2500 GCA_009176605.1 Armadillidium nasatum
TTTTATTCCATTTACAAGATCTTCATATCTGTACTTGGCTATTTTTAACATTTCCTCCTCTGAGCAACATTCTTCATTTTCTATTTGAACATTCCATATCCCATCCATCATTTCCCTTTCTCTGGTTCTGATTCTTCTATTGTATTATTTGTTATATTTTCCATCTCTTCTACCTCCGAATCCTCTGTATCTACCTCTACTTCATTTTCTGCATTTTCATCTTTGACCTCCAAAAAGTCACTTCCTACAATATCTTCTTCTGTTACCATTGTTTTATCTTTGTCTAGATTTTCTTTTTTATTCAGATCATTTACATCATTTAACATTGCCGTTTCTTTTTTCATTTTACTCGTTTCAATTTGAGTCTCGTCTATTTTTTTCAGTTTTCTCCTGTTTTTTATTTTTTTTTTCATTTCCCACTGAACATTCTTTGGTACCTTTTTTCATTTAAACTAATTCTAATTCTTAATTCAGTTACAAATTTCCACAGATTTTTATTTGCTTTTTGATGGTATAAGTTCTCCGATATAATAGCTTTCCATCACGTATAAATTTCGAGTTAGTGTCCATTCTTCTTTTTACCACTGCTGGTTTCTCACTTTCTCGTATATACTCTTCAACTTCCACTTCTATTTATGTTAGTTTTTCCTATCCTGATATTTGTAGCAATGTGCTAAATCTCATTTCCGATGTATTTTCTATCTTTTCCCTATTCAACATCATCTGTTTCATGTTTCGCTCTCTTACTAGTATCTTTCCTTGGAAATATTTCATGTCTAGCATAAGACATCAAAAAATTTCCTTCTTTTCCCCCCTCCGATCATATACTTTTAATTGCACCTCTACAACTGTAAGAGGCTTTTTTATTTTTCTTCTGTGGTTGGTTATCTGGGTTGGGAGGCTCCAAAGGTTCCTCTGACAATCCAGTAAGGGAATTTGAAGTTAGGATGGGCTGAACTTCTGCGTTATTTGAACCCATTTCATCAGCTTGGAGAGATCGTTTGATGCGCTCCAGGGAGCTCCGTTCCCCTTCACCTCCCTTCTGTAGTGAGGAGGGACCGGGACCTGAGCTTCCAATTCCCTGGCAATATTTTTCCTTTTTGTTTCATGGTTTTAATCTTTTTGTAGCTTATTCCCTCCACGACAAGCCATCCGCCACACCGTCTTCTCAATCTTTAATTTGTGTGTGTGTAAGCATGTGTTTCTTTACTGTCTTTGCGATTACATTCATAGGAGCAGTGAGAACATTTAAATAATTTTACATTTGTGTGTGTAAGCATGTGTATTTTTAATTGTCCTTTTCGATTACATTCATAGGAACAGTCAGAACATTTAAATAATTTTACATTTGTGTGTGTAAGCAAGTGTCTTGTTAAGTTTTCTTTCCGTTTACATTCATAGGAACAGTGAGAACATTTAAATAATTTTACATTTGAGTGTTTAAGCATGTGTCTTTTTAAGTTTCCTTTCTGATTACATTCATAGGAACAGTCGGAACATTTAAATAGTTCCGCATTTGTGTGTGTAAGCATGTGTTTTTTTAAGTCTCCTTTCAGATTACATTCATAGGAACAGTCAGAACATTTAAATAATTTTACATTTGTGTGTGTAAGCATGTGTACTTTTAATTGTGATCTTTGATTACATTCATAAGAACAGTCAGAACATTTAAATAATTTTACATTTGTGTGTATAAGCATGTGTCTTATTAAGTGTTCTTTCAGATTACATTCATAGGAACAGTCAGAACATTTAAACAACTTTATATTGCTGTGAGTAAGCATATGATTTTTTAATACTGATTTAAAATTGCATTCATAACTGCAATGAGCGCACTTAAACTTTCTTTTGTTGTGTGTTTTTAAATGAGTCTTCAACTCATCTTTGCTTTTAAAACTAAAATTACAATGTCTGCAACTCAGGTTTTCCAGATCATACTTTTCATTGCTTTGTTGAAGCACTTCTGCCCTCTGAGTTTTGCTTCTTGAAGTTCTTTTCACTTTGAAATCTTTTTCTCCTTCAGCAGAGTTGATGATAAGACTCTGTGCAAAACAAAGGAAAAAGATTATAAGAATGTTGATAAAATATTCAAAAACTTTTAATATTATTTTCGATTCGTCCCCTTTTTACTAAATTTTTTTTTTTCTAAAAATCAGGACGACAAAAAATGGTGTTCTATTCGACCTTTATCCCCACAATTTTCAAAAGAAAATAACGTCACCATCTAAGTTTTCTTAAGGTTTCTGAAGATATTTTTTATTATAACTAAATATTTAAATGTCAACAAACTGAATGTAAATGGGCACTTTTTTTGTAATTTTTTTTTCAAATTTTTACGTGGCATTTTATGTAAATTTTTTAAATAAATTTATAGTTTTTCTAAAATTAAATGAAATCCTTGCACGTAGGTAAATCATTATAATTAAGTCTAATAGAAAACATTCCTTCAGTTATAATAATATAACACTAATAATAATAATGCGTTTTTATTATTATTTTT
>SEYY01000980.1:7500-30000 GCA_009176605.1 Armadillidium nasatum
CAAGGTCGGAATTTTGCAGGGGCTCTCGCCAGGGTTGTCTAAAATTTTGTAAAGTGGTCAGAAAAACTGAAATTTTAGATTAAGAAAATTAGATATAATTTTAATTGAGATTAATTTAATTATAAGGAAGGAGTAGAATAGCCAACATTCACTTAAATTAATGATTATATGTATTTTTCTCAGAAAAAAATTTAAGAAAATTACAGATTTTGTATAATAAAAGTTCAATTTCAATACTGAGGACGATATGGAAATATGTCCATTGCAGTTTAATGAGGTAAATATAATAGTTAATAGTACTATTTTCATCATTAAAATACTGGTCATAGTAAATTAAGTTTTAAAGACTTCAAGTAACGAAAATTTATAAACATTTTTAGGAACTTAAATCTTTAGAATTTTCATCTTCGTGGAATGTTGTCCTTGCAGACTCCGATGATTCAGAAGCCAGTACAGGACTATGTCCAAATTTAGTTAAGGTGCTCTGACTGAGATGAATAAATATATAAAAATGAAAAAAATTAACATCAATGATGAGTCTATTGCCTTCTGGAAGGCAAACAAGAATGATCTCCCCACAGTATCAACACTGGCAACAGTATATATGGGCCCACCAGCAAGCTACAGTGCCAGTGAAAGAGAATTCAAAAAAACTAGCATCAAACTATTGCCAAAGAATGTTGAGATTCTACTGCTTTTAAAATACAATCTTAGAGCAGTAACATATTCAATGCCACTGTCCTCTGTTCCTTCACATTTCACTCCCTTAAATTCTTGAACTTGTGATGTAAATGTTCAAGAAGATTCTGATAGTGAATAATGATTTAAGTGAATGAATTATTTATTCCTCTTTTATGCTGCATTCGTTTTGCCTTACCCAATATGTAACGAAGCAAATAATGGAATTAAAATCTTAAATTTCTTTATTTATTTAATCCACCATTAATAAGTATAATTTGCCATTAACCACGGTTTCCACTGATTATTTGCTTGGTCCAGGGCTGGGACCAGAGCCTGGTCGGTCCATAAGGCCCAATTATCATCGCTCACAATAATTTATCTGTTAGGGATTAAGTAGGCATTTTGGGAGACCAGGTTCATCTTATTGTGCAGATAGATTCGGGGGTGGCGCTGTGGTAAAGATTTGTGTATTATGGTGGTAATGATGGCAGAAAATTAACCTTGAAGAATATACAAGAGCTGAAAAATAAAGAAGAAAATAAGATATTCAGTTAGAACCTCAAAAGCCTTTGCCTGGGGCAAAGAAAAAAAAAAAGAGTAAATATATGATTAAAGAAAATTCAACAACATTAAGAAATAAGTTCAAAAAGAAGTATAAGAAACAAAAGAAATAAGGGAAAGAATAGAAGTCAAACTTAAAGATTGAGAAAAAAACAAGAAATAGGTTCCAGAAATAAAACAAAAAGATCATAAAAAAACACACAAATTGGCTATAAGGGATGAGTAAATATGGTATAGGAATTGTTCAAGAAATCGATAAACAAGATAAAAAGGCAAGAAATCATCGAGAAAATGCAAAAAATACGAGAAACAAAAAGAGAAATTCAGCTTAGGGTGACCTATGATAAATGAAAAACTAAAAATGTTAAGAGGTGCTAGAAGATAAATAATGTAAAGGATTTTAAAGAATTTTCAAGAGGTAGCCAAAAAAAAAGACAGACTGGCTGAAAGGAAAATCTAATATCTAGTAATGGTTGCTAGAAATATTTACATTCAGGAAAAATTTGAAGAAGAGATCAGTCTGTTTTGGAGCTCGAGAAGTCAAGTTGTTTTTACACATTTTAAAAAAGGTTTGATTATTTGTAATTTTATTTAAAAAATATACAGCACCATTTATAAAGAAGATAAGACCCCAATTCATACAGCTTATGTTGTCCAGGTGTCTTTTGATGACCTTGCAGATGAGTTTTCATATTTTTCCCTGAATCCTCCAGACCTTAAAATCATAGAGCCCCTTTAGTCAGAAGTGGAGAACAGGGATCGGCATTGCTATCACTTGCATCCTTGCTAGAACTTCGTCTAGTTTTGAATGAGTAGCACTATAGCATAAAAAGTGTATTTTCAAGGGGAAAAATATGAAATTATGAACCAGCAAGGACTTATATTTGTTCATTCCCAGAATTCAAGCAGTTATAATGAAAAACGATTGAACACTATATTAGGAAATAAATTCAAACATTTATCAGGAGTTAAAAAAAAAAAAAAAAAGCTCATGAAGCACCTTCTGAAGGTCTATGGAAAAGTGCTTAAAGGTTAGATGATGACAGTGCTAGTGCCACTAAAAGGGTGAAACCCCTTCCTGGGAGTTTAAATAAAACTCAAGGGTCGGCACTGAAACCAACGAGTCGAATAACATATCTTCTAGAGCCCTCTAGGAGGAGGACTTTTAAGAGCAGATGGAGAAAGCTACTGGTCCAACTGGCAGGGTGAAAACTCTTCCAGAGAGAAGGATATATATATATATATATATATATATATATATATATATATATATATATATATATATATATATATATATATATATATATATATATATATATATATATATATATATATATATATATATATATATATATATATATTGATGGGGATTATTGATATTGTCAATTTTCTGCAAATTATTTTGCTGATAAATTTAAATATCTCCTTGCTCTACCTTCTTCTATTGCAGAGGTTTTCAGTCTAGGGGGGGCGACCTCCTTGGGAGGGAGGTGAGAGAGAATTTCAGGGGAGGTGTGCAAAACTTTAAAAAAAAATAAAATTAAGAATGAATTGAAGAGCCCTAATTACAGAACATCTGGTACCCCTGAAAGATGAACTAGGGAAGGATTTTCCAGATTTCTTCAGGAAATTATCAATTTAAGTTGGCAAGAGACCTATTCAACATTCAGTGTGGGCATACTCCAAGATTCCCTTCAATAGCATTCCATCAAGCTTAAATGTGATCCCCATGCAAAATAAAAACGGTTGCTGAAAGTTATGAAGCTGTTGGTGGTTTTTCTCCACATACCTCTGTGAGTCTGGGTTTTCTACATTTGCTTACATCATATCAAAATATTGAGCAAGGCTTGATGTAGAGAATGATGAGATGTGCAAATATCATAATTAACATCAAATTTTAAAGAAATTGTCAAAAACAAACAGTATCATCCCATATCATTAATTTGTCCAATAAAGATAAAATATAATTATAAAACATTGAAGATGAACATAGGTATATACTAATACCTAAAATCACAGTATATATATATATATATATATATATATATATATATATATATATATATATATATATATATATATATATATATATATATATATATATATATATATATATATATATATATATATATATATATATATAAAGAATTGAAAGTAGAGATGAGTGAGGGGGCGTGACCTCATACAATAGTTTAAAAAAAGAGGTATAGACCTCAAAAGACCGAGAATCCCTGTTCTGTTGAGAGTGAAAGCTTGTTTAGTAGCGGGGGCCAACTATACACTCCAAGATAACATGAAATTACCCCAGAGGTACCAAGAAACTGGAGAAAAGATTATTTCTGTATAACAATTTACGAGTTCTAAATTTAAAGTATTAGAATTTTGCAAGACTCTCCAAGTTCTCATATGTTTAAATTTTTTAAATCAATATTCTGAAGATACTATTATACTATACATAAAAATTACACGTATTTACAAATTTGAATAAAGAATAATGAAAAAATAATATAATTCTTTCTTATTATAATTATAAAATTGTTAAATTTATTAATAGAAATTTTTTAAATATATTTTTTCAATTTCATCGTTATCATCAAATTTACTACAATCTCATTGTCATAAAAAAATTCTTAATCATCCCATCAATTATATATATATATATATATATATATATATATATATATATATATATATATATATATATATATATATATATATATATATATATATATATATATATATATATATATATATAAATTAGCAATTAATATGAATTTAATGGAAAAATCTGGTAATTTTAGTTGGATAGTAAAAACTGGATATCCAGTTTCCAGATTTTGAAAATTGCTGGATATCGTTTTCACCAAATTAGCTACTGCGACCATCTCTACCATTAACATAAACCACAACAAATTTATAAGAAACTCAAAAAATTCCCTTTTTTTCTCTATTCATACCTGACTTTCGTCTAATCCAGAAATTGGGTGAATATGTTGACCTCCTTCTGCGTATTCTTCCTTAATATCCAATTCTTCTTCTTTTATTTCTATCTCATCTTTGATGTTTATGTTAGGGTAAACATTTTTTTCCTGTTAAAACAAAGAACTTTAATAATAATAATAATAATAATAATAATAATAATAATAATAATAATAATAATAATAATAATTCATAGTTTAGTTTGATTACAGTTTAATAACTGATTGTAAAATTACTTATTTTGCTTGTTTTTTTTTTTTTTTTTGATAAAAAAAAAAATAATAATAAATAATAATAATAATAATAATAATAATAATAATAATAATAATAATAATAATAATAATACATATTTGTACCTGAACTTCATCGAACCATGAATCTTGCTCAGAGCTTTGACCATCATATTTGAAATCTGGACTTAAGAATTCATCCTTAATATCAATTTCACTTTTAATATCCATAATGAATAAAAAAAAATATATGGTTAAGAATATTTCAAAATGTGGCAAAAAACCTTCCTGTTTTGATAGCTGAAAACAACTAAAATTAAAGTATTTAAAAATTAATTATAGAGAACTTAACTTTTTGAAATGTTACATATATATACATGAAATATTTAGCCAACAATCATTCATAATAAACTATATCATCCTGGGATTATTCTTACACTAATGACACCTTTTAAAGTAAACTAAACACTTGCTACAATATCAAAAGTTTACCATCCAGATAGTGAAAATGTATTCTAAAATACTGCTTAAATGTCTTGGACATTTTATTATTTTACCTATCATGCCATCTGGATCTTCGTATTATGGCTAAGTATAAAAAAAAAAAAAAAAAAAACATTAATCTCCTCAATAGCATAATACAGTTGCAAGATAAAAATATTTCATAAACCTATATACCTGTAAAGTGGGCACTCCCAATATTAATAAAAAAAAATAAAATAAAAAATCCAATAATATAGATGTGAAAGAGAAATAGTTAAAATGATATACGAGTGAGAGAATATTTGTGAAAGAGAAATAGTTGAAATGATATACGAGTGAGAGAATATTTGTGGAAAAAAATAAATAAATCCTATTTTATCATCTTTTGTTTCAAGCATTACTAACCTCCATTCATTGATATTTACTTATCAAAATATATTGAATAATAATTCCTTAAAAAGTTGTTAATAATTTAATATTTGTGATTAATATAATGTAATCAAAGATTAAATTTTAATCCTGAATTTGTAAATTATGTGTTCATTGTTCAAAACCCTAAAGTCCCCAATTTAATTGAGTGTGGGGGCACATAAAACAGATAAGGAACAGCCAATTTTTTAAATATTTACTTCATCTGGAGTCCCATAAACCAATGAAAACTACCACCTCCATCTGGTACTTCTTCCTTAGTTACCAGAAAAAAAAGAGAAAAACTTATGACCTAAGATTGAGGAAATATGGGTTTGAAAAGATAACTAAACAGAAAGAACTTAAAGATATTATTCATTTTAATGAAACAGGTGAACTTGGAACTACCAAAATAGGTAGAAGAATTAAAAAGTATTTGTGAGAAGGGGGTATACGTTAAACAAGAAAGATAATAAGGTACAACCACCATTATCCCATTTTCTTCCTTTTGCTCCCTATCTATTTTCCATAATATTAGTTCCAACTCTTTATAAGTTGATAAAAATACAAAACAATATCAAACAGTATATTAAGCTCCTGTTAAAATTTTAAAGCCTCCTCTGTGATTACATCTGTAAGGAGCATTAAAAAAAATTAAATAAATTTTTTAATTAAAATTTTAATTTTAATTTAAATTAAAAAAAATTAAATAAATTTTTTTTTTAAATTTTTTTTTTTTTTTTTTTTTTAAATCTCTCCCTTAAAAGCTTATCCTAAAATAAAAAAAAAAAAAAAAAAAAAATTTTAAAAAAAAAATAAAAAAAAAAATAAATTTTTTTTTTTTTTTTTTTTTTTTTTTTTTTTTTTTTTTTTTTTTTTTTTTTTTTTATTTTTTTTATAAAAACTTTTTATTTTATTATTTCCACTAAGATTTTTCTAAAAATGTAAATAATGAAGCTTGGACTATCTCCGGAACTCTAACCACTAAAGACACCATTCCAAATCTTAAGAATAATTGCATACTGTAATATGGAGACCTGTACAGGTATGGGAAAATGCCTGGCCCAGCTCACAGGCAGAGAGAATAATTCTATAAAATATTAACAGGACGGTATGGGTTGGGACAGACCATGTTTTATGGGTTAGTATGAACATTAGAAAAATAAACAGTTAGAAGCCAAATGGACCTATCGAGACTGTCCCAATAAAAACAAAAACAGTAATAATGTTAAAACTAATATATGTAACAGAGACTAAGTCTATCTTATCCCTAGTTATCAGTTTATTCTCGCAAAGATAAAAGTAAAACTAAGCCTAATTGGCAGATTTGGGTAAAAGGGTCTTTCAATGGAACAGATTTTTTTCTTATATATCGAAATATCAAATACAAATTGATCTAAAATCTGTTTTTTTTTTTTTTTTTTTTTAGATAATCTGAGCCACAGAAAATTTTTATAAACTAAAAACACAAAAATAAAAATGATTAACCAAGAGGAATAAAATAACACCATGATTTAACAACACAACATGTGGCTTTAATGGTATATTTTCATTTGGCTTCGTAGTACCAAGTTGCTACATCAGTGTCAGATGAAAAGTAGCTATTTTGGAGGTAAAAAAAAAATTAAAAAAATAAATTATTATACTAAAACTACAGAGAAAGTAAATTATGCATATTAAATTTTTTAAAACAATTTATTCTACACTATTATTGATTTTTGATACACCAGCCATTCGCTTGGTTAGGCATGCATGCTGTTGGTTAGGTGTACTTTTGCCCTTTAAGTCCAGGTTAAGTTGAACTAGTTTGTTAGATCTAACAAACTAGTTCGTCCAGGTTAAGTTGAACTAGTTAGAAGCCACAACTTCGAGACTTCCCAGTCAAATAATAATAATAACAATAACTAGTACATGCACAAAAGACTAGGTCTATCCCTTCCCTAGTTCGATTCATGCAAAGATAAAAACAAAACCAACCAACTACCATATTCAATGAACTCACCCACTACAAAAAAACTGGGCTATCAAGGTATGCCTAACAGCAAGCAAGTACGCCTAACCTAGCGAATGCTGGGCCTTTCAGAATGCAATACAAAAAAAAATTGTTTTAAACAATTGAATATGCCTAATTTCTTTATTTATAATTGTACTTCGTCTTTTTTTTTCGTACGAGACAATTTAAAAAAACCTAAATTTACCTTTTTTTTTTGCTAGTTCGATTGAAATTACGTAAAATTCACCGTTGATGAGTTCAACTGTAACTGTAACGTGCCAAATGATTATGATTACCATTAAAGTCGTAACTATAAATCAAGGTTAATGATATTTTGCTTATTTTTTTGGTTTTTAATGTACAAAATTACCTCAAATTATTTTGTAAGAAAAAAAAAAAAATTAAAAAAACACTTAAATTAAAAAAAAAAAGTTTAAAAAAATAATCAGGAATAATTATGACGTCATAATAATCGTTTGCCGCCAATTATAAAATCTCTCACGAAATTGCCCTCGAAATTTGGTATGAATCCGCTCCGACAAAAAAAAAAAAAAAAAATACTTTCAATTTTTGACGATTTTGCTCAATTTTTCCAGCAATGCAATTACAAAGATCATAAAATGATAATAATAATTAAAGTCGTACAATGCATTTACAAGAATTTTTCACATCACTGGATTCGATATGGGGTCACTCACTGTGTAACTCAATATATATATAATAATAATAATATATATATATATATATATATATATATATATATATATATATATATATATATATATATATATATATATATATATATATATATATATATATATATATATATATATATATATAAGAGAGAGAGAGGAATGTAAGTGAAAATTTATCACCATACTCACGGGTCGGGGGGATACGGGGGAGAGCCCCCGTAGACAAATGATCGTGTGCCATGCATTTACGATTTCATTGCTGTACTGCAATAATGCATATTTTTATAAGTTGCAAATGCATGGCACAGACGTTTGTCTACGGGGGGCTCTGCCCCGTACCCCCCGACCCGTGAGTGGTGGTGATAAAATTTTCACTTATACTTCTCTCTCTACATAGATTATTATTATTATAGTATTTTTATTATTATTGTTATTTATTATTTATTATTATTATTATTATTATATTATTTATTTATTATATATATATATTATTATATATAATATATATATATATATATATATATATATATATATATATATATATATATATATATATATATATATATATATTTTTAACGCCAATGATCCAGCAACCTTGTCGTATCACAAATTCTTAGGCTATGTTGTTAGTTTCAATTTCCTACGCGTAGTTCTAGTCGAACTCCAAGCGTAGGTATATTAGCAACCTTGTCTCGTACGAAAAAATCCACTCCCGTGAACGCTACAATTACCTTTCTTTTTTTTATTATTTTTTTTAATTTTAAAAATATACAAAAAAAATTTTATCCTTTTTTTTTTTTAACTCCAAAATAGCTATAAAATTTTGCACAATTACCTCCAATCCAATGTTGATGTAGCAACCTGGTAATGTAAAGCCAAATGATTATATACCATTAAAGTCGTATTGATGATGTATAAATCATGGTTAATAAATTTTTTATTTTTTTTTTTTTTTTGGTTTTTAGTGTACAAAATTACCTCAATTAACGAGAAAAAAAAGAAAAAAAAAAGGAAAAAAATTCAGACCATTTTGTCTTTGTATTTTCAATATATTAAAAAATAAAATGCACCTGTGAACTCTACAATTAAATTTAATATGCTCCGAAATTGCTATGAAATTTCGTATGAATCCCTCCGACACTGAAGAAGCAAAAGCCAAATGATAATACTTTTTTTTTTTTCTTCTCAATTTTTCCAGCAATGCAATTACAAAGATCATAAATCTTGTATACTTGTAGTAAATTAATGGTGGTCAGGCAACAGGGGCCTATTGACCATTGCTTCAATCTTCAAAAATGCTTCGCCATAAGGGCACGTGTAAAACAACTAGTAATCCAAATTATTATTAAAATAATTATTATAAAAAGTTCTATCTTGAGGATGATTTTATTCAAAACTGAACAAATTCTTTCCATTTCCAGTTGAGGTTTCTTTGAGAGAGTATTTTACTTCTCTTCAGATTCCCTTTTCTTCCTTCTCTTCGCGATGCTTCCCTTCTCTTTTCCTTCTGCTTTCTCTGATTTTCAACACATCTTTACTCTACGACACAGCATCTTCATAATACAAAGATCATAAAATTAAATAAACAAAAACAAACCATAGTTGCCAGTTTCAAAGGTTTCCAGATACTATTCTCTTTATAAAATTTTGTATTAAAAATCTAAGTTTAAAATATATTCAACTTTAATAAATCTAGAGATGAGTTCATCCCATATATATATATATATATATATTATATATATATATATATATATATATATATATATATATATATATATATATATATATATATATATATATATATATATATATATATATATATATATATATATATATATATATATATATAGAGAGAGAGAGAGAGAGAGAGCTTTAGGTGGAGATTGTTTTGAGTTTCGATATTTTTTATATCGATATTTTTTTATGTCGATTTTTTTATTTTAATCGATACTTTCCTGCCTATAACTTTTTTTTATAACTCAGTTTCGTTTCATAGCTCAGTTTCCTTTCTTTCACTGTCATTGTAGTGCGTTCTTGTTACGTTCTTCTGTACGTTACGCCTCTTTATATTCTCTTTTTACGGCAACTTCGGTAGTTCAGGTTATAATAAGTCGAATTAGGTTCTGCTAGAAAAGTAAGTAATAATAATTGTGTGTATGTCTAGTAATAGTACCTCTGGCAACTCTCTTGTTTACGATAGGCTTCTCCGATATTTTCGATATTTTTTAACAATCGAAACTCAGAAACAATCTCCACCTTTACCATATATATATATATATATATATATATATATATATATATATATATATATATATATATATATATATATATATATATATATATATATATATATATATATATATATATATATATATATATATATATATATATATATATATATATATATATATATCACCACCTTCCCCCAGGTAGGAATAAGTCCTGTCAGTGGGTATATATATATATATATATATATATATATATATATATATATATATATATATATATATATATATATATATATATATATATATATATATATATATATATATATATATATATATATATATATATATATATATAGAGCAACTGGGGTGGAGTGATGAAATGCTGATGGCACTTCAGAACACCTAACCTCTTAGAAGCTTCCTTAGAAAGAAAGGTAATGTGATCTTTCCAAGAAAGATCACCGAGAAAAAGATACACCAAGAATATTAAGAAGAGATGAAGGTTTGAGTTGTGCTTTTGAAGAAGATATAATTGTGTGGAAGATTGTGTCAAGTAAAGAGATGGAGGAATCGAGTCTTGGTGGCATTGAAAACAATCATGTTCTCTCTCCCCCAATTTGAAATCAGAGATAGATCAGAGGTTATCTGCTCCAATGCTACCTTCCTTGCGTCTATTAACTGTCGTTGGGAGGGGCGCCTTTCAAATTGAAAAGAGTAATGAAGGGTGGAGTCATCAGCATAGGAGTGGATAGGAGATGAAGTAACAGAAAGAAAGTTATTAAAGAAAAGTGTTGGGGATAGAACAGATCCTTGAGGAACACTACTATTAATATATTTAAAGGATGAGCGATGGCCGTCTACAACAGCTGCTATAGTACGACCCGAAAGGAAATCAGAGAGAAGGCTAGATTCCGAAAGAAGGAAGTTTGGAAATCAAAGCTTTGTGCCAGACTCTATCGGAAGCTTTCGATATGTCTAGCGCAACAGCAAAAGATTTACCGAAATGCCGAAGCGCGGAGGACCAAGAGTCAGAGAGAAGGGAAAGGAGATCACCAGTAGAGCGTTTCTTACGAAAGCCATACTGGCGACCAGAGATAAGATTAGAAGAATTGAGATGTTTCCAAATCTTCCTGTTAAAGATAAATTCGAAAACTTTAGAAAGAACGGATGTTAAAGAGAAGGGATGATAGTTAGAAGGTTGAGAGGGGTAACTCTTCTTCGGCATAGGCTGAATGAGCGCACGTTTCCAGCAAGAAGGAAAGGTTGAAGTAGAAAGACATAGACGAAATAGTTTACCAAGGCAGGGTGCAAGCTCGGAAGCACAAGTTTTGAGAACCACAGGAGGGATACCATCAGGACCGTACGCCTTCTTAGTGTTAAGCTCGGAGAGAGCAAAAGTTGTCTTTAGAAGAAATTATAATTTTAGACATAAATGAGTTGGAGAGGGTTGAAGGAGTAGGAACAGCTCCGGAATCGTCTAAGGTTGAATTAAAATATTAGCATTGAGGCATAGAAAACAGAGATGAACAAAAACAGTCATTAGCTTAGAAACACTCCCTTAAAACACAGGGAGGAATTTTCATCCGGGCCACTGAACTTACTATGGTTCACAGATGTTAAGATTCTATGTGAAATCAAAAGTAAAGGCATGGGACTTCTGAAAAAAGGTGGGAGTAAAATGAGTGGCTCCAGAATTAACCAATGTTGAAATAAAGAAAAAAAAAAAAAAAAAAAAAAAAGAAAAAAAAAAAAGAAAAAAAGTGGCTCCAGAATCAACCAATGTTGAAATAAAGAAAAAAAAAGATTTATCTTTTTCAGCAGGATGTTAGCTACAGACCAATCAGAGTGAATAAGAAAAGAAAAAGTAGATTTACAGAAGTTGTTGGAGACATTTTTGGCAAGAGATCTGGAAATTTTATCAGTTGGAAAATCAGGGATATCGGCGCTTTCTCTTTTAGTGAGAGTACGATTAGCTTGTCGATTAATATTACAACAGTAATTCCTACCTTACTGAAATTTACAAGTGTAATAGAACGAAAGTTTTTTCCCATTTTCGATTGTTTTTTGACTAAATACCAGCAGATATGTGGCGATATGGTGTGTAGCATATATATGTTTTAATTAATTAGGTAATAAAACCCAAACACTTAATGATCCTTTGTATTATTTTATTAATATGTGCTTTCAAGCAAGTAAATGTCACAAGAAAACAATGATAATAAGGATGTTATTTAAATGGTTATAATAACACAAATAGTTATGATAGCTTGCAATATTATTTTATGGTGATGGACGCTATTAATTGATCGAAGAATTAATATATAATTTGTAAACGTTGGACTTGACATCAGAGAGTATTATATCTCTCTCTGCGTAAAGTGTACGCCCAACTGCCATTTCAAAACTCTTATTCAAAAACTCATTTTATTTGGGCCCTGCTGACGCCATTGGGCATTCTCTTTTATCATTGGCCAGTTTAAAAGCTAATCTCGTATGACAATATTATGCATAATTCAACCATTCTTTGTTTAGAAACCATAACTAATTAATACGTAGTAACATTAAGCTACCATCACTATTAAGGATTATTAAAATAGATAAAATTTGTTTTATACAAACACGAAAACAGGATGCCAAATCAATACAGATTCTTTATTAACAGGAGGGGGTGAGGAGATGTGCCAACTCTATTACAAGTTGCTTTCACCCCCCTAAATTTTCCAAGGTTGGAATATTGGAAAATATCCATGATCCCTTGCAATTATTAATTTGGAATTCATCTGAATAAAGCAAACATTAATTTGATCCTAAAAATTGTGAACTAATCACTGCAGAATTTTTTTCTTAAATGCTTGCCTTTTTCATCATTAGATGAGCACACAAAAAAAATGTAACTCAGCTTTCAATAATTAATAGCTCAGATATAGGTTCCAGAATTATCATTATTCTGCGTAGAAAGTTTTACTCTTCAAGAAACTGAGCATTAGGAACACATTTTTCGCAAATCACAGAGGGTATTTGCAATTGTTTTACCTTTTATTCTTTAGAATTTATTTCTACATTTGAACTCAGGATATCTGCAGAACCCAACCCTTCCTTCATTCTGATTGTGTGAGTTTCCCTTTTCCGTTCTATAAGTAGTTCTAGGGTGAATGTCAAGTGTTCCCAACTAAACATTCACAAAAATGCTTTGTGTAGCAACTTGCGCTACACATCTTTCTGCTTGACTAAGTTTCTTTTTCTTCCTTGGTGAAAACATTCGTTATATCTTTTCCACTTGTTTTTGAATAGCCGAAATTGATTTTAATAGTGTTTTCTATTTAGACATTGTTGCCATTAATAACTTACGTTTCATCATTCATTGTGCTGTGACAGTTATTATTTTATCTAATTTTTTATTTTTGTTGGATTGTTCATTTTGGGTAGTAATGTCATAGTATTTATTCTGCAATCGCAGAATAAAGACTATTTCAATTTATTTAATTCACGAACACTCGCAATTCTCCTTATCTCAGCAATTTTTGATCTCAAGCTCACTTTCCACACATCATCAGTTTTAAATTTTTTTTCTATCTCAATCCTTCATTTTCTCTTTTCTTCCCCCGATTTCTTTGCGTGTGTTTTGATGTTTGACTTCCCGTCTTCCTTCTTCATTTCTTTCTCTGTTTTCATATCCTTTTTATAGAGGTCTTTTATCTTACTGATCTTATATTCTAATTATATATTTTCAATGCTATTCCAAGTGCAGTTCCCACAAAGTATTCTTCAAGATAGTCATCGAAACTTGAGACGGTTGTGGTTGGCTTCCTCTTTTCATAACTCTTAACCCCAACTCATGTATTTACTTCCTTTCCCTTTCAGATATGCACCTGGTACTATTACTTCTCTTATTAATCTCTTTAATCATTGGTCTTCCCATTAATCTTCCTTTTCTTGGTATACATAACCTTTCCTACATAGGTTTTTATAACTTATTTTGTGTATGAGAATCAATCTGCATGTGTTAAGGTATGTTTTTTGAAATCCGTTTTTCTATTACATGCATAGCTGCACTCAGAACACTTAAATAATTTAACATTTCCATGTTTCAACATATGAGTTTTTAAATCTGCTTTCCGTTTACATTCATAAGAACAGTCACAACATCTAAAGAACTTGAAATTTGCATGTGTCAGCATGTGCAATTTAAGGTTTCCTTTCTGATTGCATTCATAGCTGCATGTGGAACATTTAAATGCTTTAAGATTTGTGTGTGTTAATATATGTCGCTTTAAGTCTGCTCTACGCTTACATCCATAGTTACAATCGGAACATTTAAATGATATAACATTTGCGTGTGTCAACATATGTCTCTCTAAGTCTGATTTCCGCTTACATTCATAGGAACAATCAGAACATTTAAATAGTATAACATTTGCATGTGTTAACATATGTGATTTTAGGTGTGCTTTTCGATTACATTCATAGGAACAATCCGAACACTTAAATAATTTTGTATTCAAGTGTTTTAACATATGATATTTTAACTTGGATTTAAGATTACAGTTATAATTGCAATGAGCGCATTTAAAATTTGTTTCATTGTGTGATTGCAAGTGACTTTTCAGTTCATTTTTAGTTTTAAACTTAAAATTACAACATGTACAACAAAATATCTCCGAATCAATGTTTTCAATCAGTTTGTTATGTCCCTTTGACGTTTGAGGTCTCCTTTTCAAAGGGCTTTTCACTTCATTTATGTTACCTTCCTCTTCTTCAACATCACTAATCAGGATCTATACAAAGGAAAATACAATCATCAAAATAAGATCATATAAATAAGTTGTTTTATACAAATCACTACATGAACTACAAAATAATCTCTCATTTATTTCTAAAAACATTTTCATTAAAATTAAATTAGAAATTCGAAAGAACTCTTATCAAAATTTATGAACGTTGTCTCAAAAAAAAAAAAAAAAAAAAAATTTTTTTTAAATGTTTTAACAAGCCTAGCTAAGTTACAATCAAGGATGTAGAGTCAAAGCCACAAAGTTTAGGGTAGAGCCAGAGCTGCAGCAAACACAAATTACAAATTTTGAGGGTGGGGACAGAGCAAGAGTATATATTTTTTTTTTTGGAGAAGGATGGAGTAAATGCCAGAGTGGAGTCCACAAATTTCTTTTACTACAAAATATAAGCAATCACAACTGACGCCAGTCAAAATAATTTTCAAATGACGGAACCAGTGCAGGGCATTTTTTTTTAAAATGGAGGGAGTAAAAAAAATTTTTTGTTTACTGATTCTGCATCTCTCTCTTCCTCCCTTGACCATGTTATCAAAAATAAAGATTATACTGATTATAAACCATTGTTTTTACTTAAGACCTATGAAAATATCCATTATATATAATACAAATACATTTTTCAATTAAAAAAAAGGCATAATACAATAATAAGTGATAACATAAAAAAGAACAAATCCCAAAGAGTTTCAAATCACCCTTTAATTCTCTATTCTTACCCAACTTACATCAAATCTCGAAGTTTGGTCAATATGTTGACTTGCCTCAGTGCATCCTTTCTTACTGTCTACTACTTCATCTTCTACATCAAGTTCCTCTTTGATATATATGTTTTGGCAAACATTTTTTTCCTATAGAAAACATTAAAGATTTTTAAAATAATTATAATAATAATAATATTATTATTATTAATAATAATAATAATAATAATAGTACCTGAATTTCTTCAAGCTCTGAATCCTGTTCAAAGTTATAACCACTTGTTCTGATAACTTCTGAACTTTCAACGAGTTCGTCTTTAATATCAACTTCACCTTTAACATTCATAATCAACTCAAAATTTACTTCACTAAAAATATCTCAAAAGTAGTTAAAAGCCTTCCTGTTTTAATATAAAAAAAAAAGCAAAATTAAATTTTTTTTTATATATTTGAGAACTGTGACATTTTGAAATGCTACAGGTACATGCAAAAATTTAGCCAAAAGCTATTCAGAATAAACTATATCTATTGAGATAATTCAAATACTGATCTAGCCTTCTTGGGTCAATCCTTTTTCCTACCAAAATAATGGAAACTAATAATTTTAGAAAACTTTTAATTTTCAGTTAATGTTATCCCTGGGAAGTTCAAAACCACCATTCGTTTTTGTAGATTTACTCTGGTTGTAACAGGGTGAGCCAAAATGTTAGACCAGGTGGAGCCAAATTTTCACTTAATAGAGGTAACATTTTAAGTAATATCTCCATATTGGTAATTCTTATACCAAATTTCATAGAGATTGATTTGTTAGGGATACTTTAAGGTACATTTGGCCTTTCATGTTTTTTTTTGAAAATAATATTTCACCATGAAAATGAATCCAAAAAATTGTGTTAAAAATCGAAGAAATTTCCATTTTCGTGGGTGTATTATTAAAAGAAGGAAATAATTTAACGATATAAATTTTGTGTGATGATACATACTAAAGTATGGTTTAACCTTAAATCTTATTTGAAGTTGGGTAAATATTTTTAAAACAATTTACAGGGTGTTCAAAATTCAATTTTTCTGAAAATTGGTAACTTTGAACCTTAATATCTCTGGTTTGGTAAGTGCTAAAAATCTGAAATTTTCACACATTATACTACTACCATAGATGTTCCTTGACCTGCAATATTAACTTTGGTACTGGCTTTGTTTAAGAAATACAGCCATTCAAAAATGCCAAAAAAATTTTTTTTTAAAGTTGTGTTTGATACCTATAATTATAGTTATTATAGTTCAAGACAAACATAGACAAATGAAATAGTGTGGCATCAAGGAGAAATAAAAACAAAGTTAAAAAATTTAATTATAAGGTTAATATACATAAGAATGTACCATTATATCTACTTTAAATGACAAAATTAACTCAATAACTTTTAAAAAGTTGATCTACATATAAAAATATATATTATATTTATTATATAGATATATATTATATATATATATATATATATATTATAATATATATATATATATAATATATATATAATATATATATATAATATATATATCAAATATTTATAACAAAAAAAAACCTTTAAATGCAAAATAAAATTGAGCGGTGTAATATATATATATATATAATATATATATATATATATATATATATAATATTATAATATATTTAATATAATATATACTTTGCCCTATAACTGTGATTGTTCAGAAAAGAGAGATTTCTTCGGAAACTTTGTTTGAGATGTAATTTCTGCCTTTTAATGACATTTTCATTTCAAGCCCAGAAAGTTTTCTTAAAATTTTTTCATTGGGATCCATACCCGATCGCAAGCTGACATCTTGAATGAAGCAAAATTGCTTCATTAAGTTTAGAGATAAATGACACAGTAGCTTGCGTATATGATGACCAATGGTGGATTGAAAAGGTAGAAGAAATAAGTGTGGAGAACGATGATGTTTACATACATTTTTATCATCCTTCCGGACCCAGAACTTCATTCAAGATGTCAGCTTGCGATCGGGTATGGATCCCAATGAAAAATATTTTAAGAAAACTTTCTTGGCTTGAAATGAAAATGTCATTTAAAAGGCAGAAATTACAACATCTCAAACAAAGTTTCCGAAGAAATCTCTTCTTCTGAACAATCAAGTTTAGCGCAAAGTATATATATTATATTATATATAAATATATATATATAAATTATATAATATAATTATATAATATAATTAAAATATATATATAAATATAAACCGCTCAATTTTATTTTGCATTTAAATTTTTTTTTATGTTATAATCATACCTTTGAATATATTAAATATAAATTATATTATATATATATATATAATATATATATAATATATATATATATTATATATATCTATAATATATATATATATATATATTTGTAGATCAACTTTTTAAAAGTTATTGAGTTAATTTTGTCATTTAAAGTAGATATAATGGTACATTCTTATGTATATTAACCTTATAATTAAATTTTTTTTAACTTTGTTTTCATTTCTCCTTGATGCCACACTATTTCATTTGTCTATGTATTGTCTTGAACTATAATTATAGTATCATAACACAACTTTAAAAAATTTTTTTTTTGCATTTTTGAATGGCTGTATTTCTTAAAACAAGCCAGTACCAAAGTTAATATTGCAGGTAAGGAACATATGGTAGTAGTAAATGTGTGAAAATTTCAGATTTTAGCACTTACCAAACCAGAGATATTAAGGTTCAAAGTTACCGATTTTCAAAAAATTGATTTTTGAACACCCTGTAAATTGTTTTAAAAATATTTACCCAACTTCAAATAAGATTTAAGTTAAACCATACTTTAGTATGTATCATCACACAAAATTTTATATCGTTAAATTATTTCCTTCTTTTAATAATACACCCACGAAAATGGAAATTTCTTCGATTTTTAACACAATTTTTCGGATTCATTTTCATGGTGAAATATTATTTTCACAAAAAAAAACTGAAAGGCCAAATGTACCTTAAAGTATCCCTAACAAATCAATCTCTATGAATTTGGTATAAGAATTACCAATATGGAGATATTACTTAAAATGTTAGCCTCTATTAAGTGAAAATTTGGCTCCACCTGGTTAACATTTTGGCTCACCCTTTCAACCAGAGTAAATTACAAAAACGAATAGTGGTTTTGAACTTCCCATATTGCCATGCTAAAAGTTTTCCGCGGCCCCGGTACGGAAAAAATTTATAAAGCATACCAAGATCTAACCTCCTGTTGAAAGTTCATATTCTCAAATACAGAGAAAATGCATGCCTTTATAATTACCTGGATAAAAAAAAAACTTCTGATTCAAACATACTAAAACTTGATTATATATAGTTTTTATTACATATGAAAATTTCAATTACGCAAATGAAACTAATATATGAAAAAAACATTTACTCTATTCTGCTAAAATTGTACAATAATTTCTTTTATCTTTTATTAATCATACAAGTGGCCAATTTAAAATTGATTTTCTTCTTCATTTCGTAATTTTTTGTATAATGAAGTCTCAAAAGCTTTTCCAATTCCCAATTTATTTCATAGATCAATCTTGAAAATATTCTCTTAACTGACCCTGAACTTGCAGGACAGCCCTATCATATGACTCTTGGTTTCTGACCAAATTTTCCCCATGGTAAAAGGAAAAATTGCAGTGGTGAATGTGCTATACTGAGCGTCACTGCTCCTGTTCAATTTTCCAAGGTTTCCTATGCATCACCTGGGAGAAAAGTTTGATTACTGTATTTCTTGTTCCTACTGATTCTGAGAGTTGGAAATTCCTATGCAAAAACTCAGTGTTGCATTAAATGATGTTAAATCTTTTGAGGAAGAATATGGATGGGATATCAGTAGCTACTCAAATAAGGCACTACGCTAACACCAGCTTGCAGGAAGACTTCACCTCCAATAACTATAGGGATGTATTTTGACTGTATCTGTTTCATGCAGCACTAAAATCTCAAGATGAATTTCAGCTACATAATTTTTAAAATACTTGATTTAAGTAATATGGATATACGATTTCACAAGACAAGACTAGAAGAGGCCAATGCGCCAAAAAAAAAAAAAAAAAAAAAAAAAAAAAAAAAAAAAAATATATATATATATATATATATATATATATATATATATATATATATATATATATATATATATATATATATATATATATATATATATATATATATATATATATATATATATAAAAGCTGATAAAAAAGATAGGCACTTGTTTGAAAAGTTGAGAGAAATTTAGAAACAATTAGACCCTGCATTTATCTGCAGGAAGCAGTGACTGTAAGTGATGCTGCCAAGCATTTTGGACAAGTGGAGTACTTATAGTTCACCTATAAGTATCCCTTGGTGATCATGGGGCACCACCCCCTGAGTATCTGCAGGTAAAGAATTTTAGACTCTTTATATGAGAATGTGGATGGTCTATTGGGGAGGAGAACCTGTTGGTGGTTAAACTGCCTGGCTATTTGTGAAGCAACAATGCTCTGGGCCCCACCAGTTAAGGTACTGGGGTGAAAAGTTATGTGAGAGAGTAAGATTGCTGCTGAATGGAGCGAGACTCCATTTGATGGTGAAGTACTTTAGAGCATTGGACCTAGCTAGAGCTACTATAGGATTGGTGACTATGAACAAGAGTAATCAGCTCAAAACTGTAAAGCCACTATAAGGGATGAATGAATCACTCCTGGTCAAAAATATAGCCAAGATTTATCATGGAATATTCTTACTCTACCGAAACTACAAAAAAAAAAATATACAAAAATACATTAAAACAAAAGAGTATAAGGAACTTCAAAAGTTCTTTTGTACAATAATAGTACTTAAAACAAAAATTTTACTACAAGTAGCAATAATATACAGAACTTCAAAGTTAAATCTCCTTCGACTGCTCATTACTTTTGCAAATAACTGGGGGAGAAATTATGAACCATGAATTTTAGATGGGTTTTTAAATATTTCATGCTTATATTTTTAATTTTCTAATTTCTGTAAAAAATAAAAATGAGTAAGAAACTGTTCATATATATATATATATATATATATATATATATATATATATATATATATATATATATATATATATATATATATATATATATATATATATATATATATATATATATATATACTTTTGTTAAGCAGATTTGTGGTCTTCCAATATTGATATATACTACTCTGACATTTATATTGTTGAAAAATCAATACTATAAAGAATAAAGAATCAATCAATAAAGAATTTTTACTTTTAATTTCATTTTTTAAAAAAAAAAAAAAAAAAAAAAAAAAAAATAATAAAAAAAAAAAAAAAAAAAAAAAAAAAAAAAAAAAAAAAAGGTGATAAATATGAAAGAACTCCTGATATTTTATTTATTTAACTAAGCCTAACTACATAGAGGAAATCCTCATAACAGGATAATTATATTTTTAATTTGAAAATCAAGTGAAGGTAGAATAGCAAAGGTTTTTGTAAGGTTAAAAAAGAAAAAAAAAAAAAAATTTTTTTTTTCCTGATTCACAATAGTGATTCAACAGGTTTACCTAGGTAAGACCAGAAGATAAAGTTTGAAAAAATGTAAAATATAAAATTATCAATATAACCTGTATTTATACATAGTTATTTTATTGCTTTGTATCAAACTTGTAACATTTAACTACATTATTTCAAAATTATTATGTCTATACTTTCAGTCAATATGGCTAAAAGATCAGCTTCAGCAGTATGGGGGCACATTACAATGTTTCAGGATAGGCTCAAAATAGCTAAATGTAACATCTGCAGTCAGGAAATTAAAAGATCTCAGGTGCACAAAGCCCTCAAGTAAAAATTTTTCAACCAAATCTTTAGGAGGCCATCTAAAATCAAAACACAAAGATGAATATTCACTAGCAGAAAAGGAAATTAAAAAGAAAATATTGAAAAAACAAGAAAAAATCTTAATTTTCTTATATTTCATTTGAATAAAATATAATTGACTGATTGAGCTGAAATTTTCAGGGTATATGCATTTTTCTCTGAAGTTCTAAGTTGATTTTGGGTGTTTTTTTTTGAGTCTATAATGGTTTGAAAGTTATTTGGATCCAAAGTTGAAAAAAAAAAGGAATAGCAGGCTCAAACCATTGGTCTACATGAGCTGAAAATTTAACTGAATAATCTTAGCCTCAATCTTTTGCATTTATGGGTACAGATTTTTGATATCAAGTCTAGAAAATTTATAAGCACATGAAAAAAAATTTGCAAAATTTGCACCCTTCCAGAGAAAAAAATTATTTAAAAAAACACTGCCTACTACTTTTTTTTAATTTTTGGATATTGTTAAGAGGAGGGACGGGACTACAACTTTTATTTAGCGTTTTATTATATGCTATTTGTTTGAAATGAGATATAGCCTCTCAAACTTTGGGAATTTTTGAAATTTAGTCAAAAATGAACCTTTTTATTGAGGTCATATCTCGAAACCAACGAATCAAATGAAGAATAAAGAGGAATTTGTAGCCCCATCCCTTCTCTATACACCCATCAAAAATAAGAAATATTATAGTTGAAGTTTCTCTTTAAAAAATTTTATGTCAGAAAAGGTGGATTTTTTTTCAAAAACTTTTTTTTTGATAGTTGGTCACTTTTGGGCTTATAACATTTTTTTTATAACTCCAGGAACAAAAGTTTGTTAGAAGCTTTTGTAACCCATAGAATTCTGAATATACAG
>SEYY01000980.1:35000-37500 GCA_009176605.1 Armadillidium nasatum
AATTCTACAATTTAAATGGTTGAGCCAAGTCAAGTCTGAAAAAGAATATTAAAGACTAGTTTTTTGACTTGACTACAATAAAATTTGATTTCTAGATCTAATTTTAAATGTTTTTAAAATATATTTTTTAAAGTATGTTAAATTTTTTAAATTGTAGAGATTGAAAAATAAAAAGTTTAAATGGGGACTCCTTTCTATGTACTCCTATATTATATAAAATAATATAAAAGGGCAAATTTCTCTTATTTAAACAGCATTAAACAAGAGAAAATTTTTTACATACCCTTTAGAGTTGAGTTTTGATCTCCAAAAGATTCTGCTGGTGGGGTTCTTGGTCAAGAGTGTGCTTTGGCCTCTTTTTCTTTTATATACAGCTGGTGTATCTTTTATGAAGACATTTGCTCAAAAATATTTAAAAAAAAAATTAGTATGTTAACAAATACTTTTTTAATTTCCATTGGCCAATGTAATTGTTTTCTTGTAATTTATTATAAGATGCCAAGTATTATGGCAGAGCTTCAGACATAGTCTTAGCTCCAAAGATATAAGATGGTGGTCTGCAAGTACCAGCCCAGAGATTATTGAATTTTGCAGAAACATGAAAAATCTGCCTTGCAATCAGTTTTGTTTCTAAGGTGTGGTCCCCCCCCCAAAAAAAAAAAGTAGCCAGAAAAGTTTTTAGCTACAAATTTATTTTTAAGTTTATTTTTTATTTTTATTATTTTAATTTTAAATTAGATTTTTAAAATCAATTTTTACTTGAAATTTAATTAAATTGCCAAGGAAAATAAAAAAAATAAAAAAAATAAAAAAAATAAAATGAAAATATATATAATATAATATATATATATATTAATATATTATATATTATATAATTATAGTTTTTATAATATATATATTTTTTATATATAAAAACTTTAAATTTATAATTTTTAATACAAAAAAGAAAGATAAAAAAGAATTTTTTCTTTATTCTTCCCTTTTTTTGTACACTGGGGTGGTTCCACACATACAGCTTTTCTCGAAAAGGTGGAGTCTAGGGTTTTTCGTCTCACCAATTCTCCTGCTCTTACTAATTCTCTCCAGTCTCTTCCTTCTCGTCAAATTGTTGCATCACTTTCTCTATACTATCGCTATTACAACGGACATTGCTCTTCTGAACTCTCACTCGCATAACTCCTCCATTGAGAAGAGCTCGTGTGACACGACTTTCTACACAGTCTCATCCTTTCTCTGTACAACTCTCCGAACCCAGACTTAACCGCTATGCTCACTCTTACATGTACTCTACTGGTAAAGTCTGGAATACACTCCCTTTATCAGTTTTCCCAACTTCCTTTACTTCCGCACTTTTAAACACCGTGTATCGGGTCACGTTGGCCATTAGCAATCAGATCTCGAATGTTCCCCAATTCTGGTGGAGTTTGGTGTGCCTCCGGCCTTTGCCCATCAGAGGAGACATAAAAATATATATATATATATATATATATATATATATATATATATATATATATATATATATATATATATATATATATATATATATATATATATATATATATATAATATATATATTATGTAAAATCACACAGAGCTACTAATATTCCACCAGGGTTAGGTGAGTGTCAGAATCATGACCAAATTAAAGACCGACATGACGAGATACACTGTGCTTGAAGGTGAGCAAGTCAAAGAAAGTTGAGAAAATAGGATTTCCCAAATATTAATATTTGGGTTCAGATTTAAGAAGTCAAATCGCTAGGTCATCAAATATTAAAACAGATTTCCTTAAATATGCAGAGATCTAAAATTGAATTTCCAAATCAAATTACTTATTAATACATAAAATTATTACTTAGAATGTTTCAGTAAGAATCATATATAATTTTCATTTTAATTTTTATACAACTTTCTACTAATAATTATAAAAGTCTTTTATAAAATTATTCAAAATATAATTTTTGTAATTTAATCTGAAATTCAGTTTTATGTCTCTGCATATTTAAGAAAATCTGTTATAATATTTGATGATCTAGCAATTTGACTTCTTAAATCTGAACCTACAAATTCATATTAGGAAAATCTTGTATTCGGATATATTCATTTGCAATATTCTTTAAAATTATGACCATATTCATATTCGGAAAACTTTCGATTTTTCTTGAATTTCTAATTGTGGAAGAGAAAAGTTTTTCATTGCTTCAAAAACTCATTAAATTCATCTTTCTATATTACTGATTGTATAGATACTAGTATATTTGGAAAGATGAAAGTCAGCTTTTTATTTCCCGACATTCTATGTTGAAGAGGAGAGTAGTATATCTGGCACTTTCGACAGATGCCAGATTTTTCGAGGTGGCTAAATCTGGCAACCTGTCGAAAGTGCCATATATATACTACTGAGGAAGCATCATGCGGAAAAAACAATTAATTACGCGTTTGGCAGACTATGGCCTTATCATGGGAATGGCAAAAGACATTGATCGTACTTTATTATTTA
>SEYY01000980.1:42500-45000 GCA_009176605.1 Armadillidium nasatum
TATATATATATATATATATATATATATATATATATATATATATATATATATATATATATATATATATATATATATATATATATATATATATATATATATATATATATATATATATATATATATATATATATATATATATATATATATATATATATATATATATATATATATATATATATATATATATATAGGTAAACTCACCGAGACATACGTCGCATATTTGGACCTATATGAACGAAAAATATTTAATAGCAAAATGAAAAATGGCGATTATCTTCATTCTGATATATATATATATATATATATATATATATATATATATATATATATATATATATATATATATATATATATATATATATATATATATATATATATATATATATATATATATATTGAGGAGTTTTATTACTATCATTGACACTTAATTAATTAACTAGCCATAAAAGCTATTCTAATTAGTATTATCTTATTTAAAAATTATTTATAGTAAGAAAACATTAATCTTAGTAATATTAATAATAACAAAATGGATAGCAAAAAAATTGCTAATTAAAAAAAATAATTAAAAAAATTTTTCTTTTACTAATAATTTTTACTAATAATTTTTTCTTTTGTTAATTATTTAAATATATAGTATATATATATATATATATATATATATATATATATATATATATATATATATATATATATATATATATATATATATATATATATATATATATATATATATATATATATATATATATATATATATATATATATATATATATATATATATATATATATATATATATATATATATATATATATATATATATATATATATATATATATATATATATATATATATATATATATATATATATATATATATATATATATATATATATATATATATATATATATATATATATATATATATATATATATATATATATATATATATATATATATATATATATATATATATATATATATATAAATATATATATATGGTAATACTTTAGTTTAACTGAGTATTTTTTTATAATATAGAGAAAATGATGTGAAATGAAGTAAATTTGGTAAATTGACGACGAGCTGAAAACGATTTTGTACATTAAAACAATCAAAGAGATGATAACGTATCATTTTACTTACTTGGAAGATTTATTTACCTTTTATTATCATTGTTTTTATACGAGTAAAACACTTCCATGTTTCTGCTTCAAACTTCGAAGTGAATTTTAAGTAGTTTGTTTGCTATTTCGGAGCTGATAAAATGCTTACGTGAGCATTTTTTTAAAAAATATATTTAATCTACAAATAATACTAATGATAATAATAATAATAATAATAATAATAATAATAATAATAATAATAATAATAATAATAATAATAATAATAATAATAATATAATAATAAATAATAATAAAATAATAATAAATAATAATGAATAATAATAATAATAATAATAATAATAATAATAATAATAATAAAATAATAAATAATAATAATAATAATAATAATAATAATAATAATAATAATAATAATAATAATAATAATAATAATAATAATAATAATAATAATAATAATAATAATAATAATAATAATAATAATAATAAATAATAATAATAATAATAATAATAATAATAATAATAATAATAATAATAATAATAATAATAATAATAATAATAATAATAATAATAATAATAATAATAATAATAATGATAATAATAATAATAATAATAATAATAATAATAATAATAATATAATAATAATAATAATAATAATAATAATAATAATAATAATAATAATAATAATAATAATAATAATAATAATAATAATAATAATAATAATAATAATAATAATAATAATAATAATAATAATAATAATAATAATAATAATAATAATAATAATAATAATAATAATAATAAAAAAAAAAAAAATAATAATAAAACAGTTAAATAAAAAGATATCTGTATGTTAATCGTTAAAAAAATGTAATCACTGGAAAATTCCTTTTTATCAAATAAATTGGATGCAACGTTGTCAAATTTACTTAACCGTACAATGATGCATCTCGTCAAAATTATTTTTACAAAATATTTTTTAATAATATTGTAACATGTCAAATTTTTTTTTAAAAAAAATTGTAATTATATAAGAAGCGAAATAATTTATTCTTTACTTTCCCACAAAACTAAGAACAAATTTAAGATGTGTACACACAAATCACACAAAATATCATGCACTTCAACATTAAACGCACACGAAACCATACTATTAGAAATACAAAATAATAATTAGTAAAAATTAATTAATATAACGTAAAAGTTTACTTTTATCTACTTTTTAATGTTGTATTAATATTAGGCAACGCTGCATTTTACCTTTGATATACACACACACACACACACACACACACACACACACACATATATATATATATATATATATATATATATATATATATATATATATATATATATATATATATATATACATATATATA
>SEYY01000981.1:0-49394 GCA_009176605.1 Armadillidium nasatum
CTACAACATGATATATACGAATTTTTTGTTTCACCTCCCCACCAGTCTGTTGTTCTCTTCTCTCTTTTGGTGTTTTTACTTCCGATGCCGAACTTTGGTTCTCTTCCATCGACTCATTTAAGAGATCAAACTCTTGAAACTCTCCAGATTTAATCATTTTGGTGGCACTTATTGTTTCTTCTTTCCCAGAGTTCATTAGTACCAACAGATTATAATGGACTCCTCCCAAGCACAAAAGATGACAAGGATTACCTTCCGTAGAGTCTCCATAACGCAAGGGCTTCACATCTCCATAATACACATAAACTTTGATCTTTTTCATAGTTGCAAATGCCTGTATTGCCTGCGTGATTGGGAACTGTCCCACATTCTTCATCAGTTGTAATCTTTTGGTAATTTGTTTTGCATTCTTTCCCGTTGGCAAACCATACTTCACTCTATTTTCCATAAGCTCATGAATTACCTCTTCTCGTATTGCTTGGTGTTGTTCTTTCGAGCCACATAACCAAGTTGAAAAAGCTTGGAATAATGAATCACCTCCGCCAGGCATTTTGATTTCAGAAAAACCTTTGGGAAGGCAATGTCCAAGTATGACCTCATGATCTTCTTCATTCCCCCTCATGGGTGCTCTTGACAAAACATCGGCCACTACATTGTTTTTCCCGGGTATATATTTCAACTCATAATCGATGTCATTTAGTTCTTCTAAAGTTCGAGCCACACGCGCATTTACTAAAGGCATATTATAGAGGAACAACAGGGGCTTATGATCTGTGTGGATGATAACTTGAATACCACACAAGAAGGGTTTTAATGATCTTACTGCCCACCTGATGGCAGCTATTTCCTTTTCGGTTGTACTATATCGTTGTTCTGCTTTCGAGAAAGTGGTGGAGATGAAGGCTATGGGTAATTCCTTTCCTTGTTGGTCTTGAGCCAAACAAGCTCCTGCTCCTACATCCGAAGCGTCCATGTACAACTTCAATGGTTGGGCTCCTTCTGAGCGATCAGGATAAGTCAAAATTGGTGGTTCAATTAAAGTCTTCTTCAAGGTCTCAAATGCCTCATTACACTTCTCAGTCCATTTCAAGGTTTTTCCTCCCAATAATTCAAAAAGAGGCTTGGCAATTACTGAACAATGTGGGATATGCCTCCTATAGAAATTTATCATTCCTAAAAACTGTCTTAATTGACGAATGGTCTTGGGGGTTGGAAACTTCATTATGCCCTGTAAACTTTCATCCAAGGGAACCATCCCATTTTCTGAAACTTTGTGCCCCAAGTATTGAACTTCTTTCCTTAATAGGTATGTTTTAGTGGGTTTTATTTTGAACCCTGTTTCTTCAAAAGCTTTCAAGACTTTTTCCAATATTTCAAGATGTTTCTCAAAAGTTTCACTTATAATAAGTACGTCATCCAAATATACCATGCATTCGCTCCATGGGATATGGGACAAAGCGAATCGCATCCCGCGTTGAAATGTAGCTGGTCCATTTTTGACCCCAAAGGGCATTCGTAAGAACTCCCAGTGGGACAACGGGGTAGTAAAAGCCGTTTTTTCAATGCTATTCTCTTCCATCTCTACTTGGTAATAACCTTTAACCAGATCTATGGTGGTAAAATACTTCATCCCTTGTAGACTGAAAAGCATATCAACAAGATTTGGTATAGGAAAACTATCTCCCTTTGTAACTTTGTTAAGCTCACGGTAATCTATACAAAGCCGTATAGTCCCATCTTTCTTTCTAATGGGTACCACGGGAGCAGAGTAAGGCGATTTGCTTCTTCGTATTATTCCCTCTTCTTCCATTTTCTTACAATTTTCCTCTATCTCTTTCAATATTGGTCCCTGTAATCGCCTCACTGGTACTTGCACAGGGTCTTCTGTTAACGTTTCGATCGTATGTTTTATTACACTGGTACATCCTACGTCTGAATCTCCCTTACTTAAAACAGATGGGTAACGTTCTAATAATAAGGTAAGCTGTTCTCTTTGTTCTGTGGTAACATCTGCTTCTTCTAATCGAAAAGCTTGGTTGATTTGTTCATATGTCCACTCTTTCTTCTCCTCTCCATCTGTTCCACCCAATTCTACCAAACCTATTGATGGATGGTAATTTTCTAGTGTTTCCATTTTTCCTATTATAGATCCTTTTTGTAATTTCTTTGGGCGATCATCATCATTTCGAACAATAAGAATAGCTCTATTCTGATGAAACTTCACCAAAGCTGGATCTATACTCAACTTTTTAGGCAACATCTCCTCAGACTCTACCAGCATCACCTGATCTTCAGACAACTCTGGCCTTGTTCTTACCTCTATGGTGGTATACTCTTTAGGCCGAAGCATGATATTTTCTGCTACAACGCAAGTTAATCGCAAGTTCTTTTCCTTTCTCATATCCACTGCAACTGTCTGTACCTTATTTCCTCTACGCACCACCAATTCTTTTGCACTGGGATCAGGCAACAAATGTTCCCTCTTGAGAACATCATACCCAATCACCACGTCATATTCTGTTACCTCATCAGGTATGATGATAAACCGGTTTGATCTTAACATATAATCAGTGGCTAATTTAAATGATATAATTACTTCGCCCATAACGGGGAACTTATTTCTTCCGATTCCTTCTACACTCCGATAAGCTGTACTCATTCTTGGGTATTTTTCATGATCTAACACATTGTAACAACGAGCAGTTATTAAGCTAACTTCAGCGCCTGTATCCACAAATGCAACACATTTTGTTAACTGGGGCTGATCCGGAATAGAAACTCCTAACAATAATGTTTCATCAGGGGTTCTTATCTCTCTATAGGTGATAATTTCTTCTGGTTCTTCGTTATCTTGCTGTCTTTCTCCTGTCACTTCATTTAGACCAAAATTTTTGGTTTCCCTAGAATCTTCAACTTGCCATTCCCTTTCAAGGTTCATTTCAATTTCATTTTCTTCTGCACCTCTGTATATGTCTTGTTGACAATTATTAGAATGATCTTCAGTGATCCGAATCTGAGGAATCTCCTGAGACTCTCCAGAAGGTTCCTCTACTCTTTCATCTTCCTGGTTGTGTGTCTGTAGATTCTCCAGCAAGAGGTCTTCCCTGCTGGAGCTTCTTAGTTTCCCTGGTTAGTTGGGCAATCTTTTCCTAAATGATCTCCTTCACACAATGGGCACTGAAATTTGTCATTATTCTTGACGGGACAACTCCCCACCAGATGGCCTACTTCTTTGCAATGTAAACATCTATTTTGAGCTATATAACAATCATCATACTGGTGTCCTCTTTTTCCACAATATCCGCACAATGGTCGAGCTCGGCACTGACTCATGGTGTGTCCTGGTTTCTTACAATGGAAACAGGACTGTCTTGTATTATCTTGAAATCGCCGGTTTGATTGTCCACGATACCATGTTACTGAATCTCTAGATCTTCCTCTGCCATTATACGAGTTATCCTGGTTTCGAGGAGTTTCCTCCCTATTGGGTACTGATTGGGTTATCACATTGATCTTCGCTGGACACCCCCTGGCCACTTTCCTGTTGGTGTGAACAACAACACATCCTTGAAGTCATTTCCTGGAACTTAGGTAATACTGAAGCCGGCTGAGTCAAACCAATTAACTTTTTATCAAAAACTCCCCTTTCAAACGTGTAACTACTATCTACAATAGCCACCAATCTTTCCCAGGGTATTTGTAAACCCAATGATGTTTCAATAGCCATTAATGTATTGTTAACCTTGGTCTTTACCTCTTCGGGCAAACTCTTTAAAAACCTCTGGCGTACAATGGGCATCTTGGTAACCTCATTTCCAGGAAATGCTTTCTGAGCCAGACCTATTAATCTCAATGCGAAGAGTGGAATTGTCTCGCCTTCCTTCAAGCTCGCTTCTGTAAAATTTTTGGAGTCCACTCTCAATTCTTTTTCAAGCTCTTCTCTGTACCACTGCAACATTCGTTCCCTTACTTCTCCATATTCTACAGAAGTTTGAGCTATGATCTTATAAACCTCCGATGCAACTCCTTCTAAATGTTGGCCCAATAAGGGTACTCTTCCTTCAACCGAACCAGGATAGGTAACTGCACAATAATCTTCAAACCGGGTTAAAAATTGTACCAACGTTTCTCCAGAACTCATTCGAAATTTCCCTGGTGGTATTACCTTTGGTTTCTTCTCAATCGCCAGTGCCTGGATTAATGCTGTCACAGATTGTACTAATTCAGCATTTTGCTGAAGCAAAGCATCTAAAGTTCGACCACCTGCAAAACTATTATTATTTTCTCCCGAATGATTATTTAGATCACCCAAATTTGGTGGATTATTATTATTTCCAACAGGAGGGCTCTCTGAAGGATTTGCCTCTGAAGCAGGAATTTTAACATTATCCAGCTGGGAATTCATGTCATCAGTCATATTTTTATTTTTTTTTTCAAAGAATGAAATGAGTGAGTATTAGAATGCAAGAAGGGACTTATCCCAAAAATGTGAATCAGAGTGACAGAACACTCAGCAGCAGAGGTAGGCACCTCAAAGGGAATAACTACGCTCTGCTACCAATTTATGTAATGGGGGCTCATTACAGAAAAATGGAGAAAGTGATTGACTCTTACCACGATAAATATTTGACGAGATTTCCCCACTTTTCCTCAGGAGTTTCGTTCTGAGAACGTGGGTACGAACAACAAAATTTCCTGTAGATTTTTATCCCCGTCCACTTTTTTAGATTCCCTAAAAGGGCAAATTCAGCTGCTGAGTAAAAATAAATAGACTTAATTGATGATAAATTCTTCAAAATATGACTAACTTTTTAAATAAAATACTCACTCAAGACTGATGATTTAGGTATTCAGACCATACGTTCATGAACTCTTCAAAGGGGGAAAACAAATAAACCTTTTTCTTATGTATTAATATATTAAATATAACACATTACAATAATAAATACTTTATTCTTAATTATATTTACAAGCCTACCTAACTAAGGAAGCTCCCTTTAATAATAATGAAATATTCAAATAATAAAATACCTAACACAAAAATAAATATAAAAATAACTTTTAATTCTTAGAAAATTATAAAAACGCTTTTAATATATAACTGTACAAAATAATACAAAAACCTAGCCAATAAATAAATAATCAAAATCAATGTAAGACAAATAATAATAATAATAATAAATTACAAACTAAAGATAAAGACCAGTTATTTTACCTTTGGATTGGACATCTTATCCTCAATAGGAACACTTGACTCTTCCACAAAGGGGATCAATCGATACCTCTCTTCCCTACTGGGTAATGCACAATATCTGGTATTTTCCAAATCAAATATGGTGGTGAAGTCTTCAGAAAAATTACAGGAACTTCGATGTTGATTCCTTGGACTGGTCAACTGAAACCTTTTAATAAAAATAAAAAATGGAAAATTAAACATAAATCCCCCCCTTTGTATGATTAAACTGTAGTAAATTTAGATTATTATACTTAAATGAATCTCACCAATTAATTTACTTCAAAACTTTGAATTAAACTATTATTAAACATTATACTTCAATGATAACTTTAAATCAAATTCTATGAGATTTAGATTAAGGAATTTTATCAATTACTTTATTTTTAAACCCTAAATTTACTCTATTATTACCATCAACTCTTAAATTGGCATACTTCTTAATATTATTTTAAACTTATACAATAATGATTATAAAACTTCTTACTCTTTTTTTGTTCATCAACAACAGTATAATCACAACTTACCCAGGGTTGGGGTATAAGGTCCAAAAGTTGGTATCTGTTTTTTCAGAAATAATAATAATATCTTCCAAATTTCCTTTTATAACTTGTTAATATCGTTTCTTCCAACAATAATTAAACAAAATATTCACTTTATTCTAATACTTTCTAAGGAAAGATATAAAAAACGTAACTTCATCAATATATAAATATATATATCAAAAAATCATGATTTTTTGATTTTTTTGATTTTTTTTAAAAAATCAAAAAAATCTCCAACCCTGCTTTGAACATTTTAAAACATCTACGCTTTTCACTGATTTTCTCTTTTATCTCTCTACTCCACCAATTAGGTTTTCTATTTGCCACCCTAATGGGTTTATCTTTAAAACACACAGACTGAATGTTAGCCAATATTTGCTTGAAGTATTCCCACATGATGAAACAATTTTGACCATTAAACTCCTTATCCCAGTCAATTTCATTGAGCATTGCTCGGAATTTGCTAAAATCTCCGTTTCTGAAATCTAATATCTTTTCCCTATTGACTTGCAATTTGGGCCCAGACCTCACATTCCAGTTAAATCTAATAATATAATGATCACTAGCTCCTAAAGTCTCCCCTACTTCGACATCATTCATTTCATCATTTGTTAATATTAAATCTAACAATGCTGCATGCCTTGTTGGTTCTTGGACCATCTGACTCAAAAAGTTGTATAGAATACAATTTACAAATACTGAACTTCTATTAACCATACTACTCAAAGAATTCCACTCAATGTCTGGAAAATTAAAATCACCCATAATGACTATTCCTTTTACATTATTTTCACACGCTACCTTGATTTCCTTCACCATTTCTTCATCTAATACTTGACTCTGATCAGGAGCTCTATAAAATGCTCCTATCCTATATGATTTATTATACATAAGAATATCTACCCACACAGATTCCACATCCTGATTTGTTTTAATGTCAGCTATCAACACCGATTCAATATTGCTTTTAACATAGAGTGCTACACCTCCACCATTCTTTCCTCTACGTTGGTATAGGTAAAATGAGTATCCTTCTATTTCATATTCCTGTAGGGAGTCTCCGTAAAATGCCTCATTAACCCATGCTTCAGTAATGCAAATTAATGTCTAGATTCTCCTTTATAATGTAACTAATCAACTCATCTTTTTTGTTTCTAAGACTCTGAGCATTTGTGTAAAAACATTTCATACTAAACATGTCCTTATATGTATCCTTTACATCTTGATTTCTAGTAATATCTCCATTTTTATTAATAGGCCCATATTGTAAGGCACCTCTATTTTTATTCATACCACCACCAATCCCACCGTCAATATTAAAATCACCATCTCCACAACTAACAGTGCCAATATTATGCCCTTCACCCCTATTCCTTACCTAGTTTCCCGGCAGACATCTCTCCATCCTGCAACTCAGAAGCTGCACACCCTCTCGACTAAGATGCAACTCCATCTCTTGCAAACAGATTCCTGTCTTGAAACTCTTCCCAGTGATCTAAAAATCCAATATCCTCTGATAAACATAAATTCCTAACCCTTTCATTTACACCAAAGGCCCTACTTTCCCATTCTAGCCCTGCTCCCAACCTAGGTAAAATACCTGACACTATGCATTTCCTACCACTTACTTTCAGTCTTTCAATCAAATTCCTATAGCTTGCTATCAGTTCCTCTGACCTTCTATAACCTATATCATTTGTACCAACATGGACAATCACTCTTGCATTCACATTCGTATCTGCAATCTCTCTATCTATTCTTATTTTTCTTTTACAGAACGCCACCACTCACGGGCAGAGCCCTTTTCAAGGAGGGGGCACACACACACATGCACAAAACTCAATCAAACACACACACACACCTAACGCACAACCCTCAGGTGGGCGCAGACGGAAGCCTTGAAGAGTGGAAGATTAAATACAGGAGGAAAAATAAATGATGGTAGAGAGTTCCACAGAATAGAAGTGGCTGGATAGAAGGAGATACCACAACGAGCTAGCCTATGATTTCCTACGTCCACACAAAATTGGTGCGAAAGCAGGGCACCCCTTGTGCAACGAGGACGACGCAACGGTGGAGGAATGCGAGAGGCCAATTCCCTCGAGCACCTGCCATTGTAGTACCTGTAGAAAAGAGATAGCGCGCCAACGTCACGTCGCAGAGACAGAGGGTCAAGTGAGTTTGAAAGTAGGGGACAGTTTATTAATCTCTTAGCTTTTGACTCAACCCTATCCAGAAGAGAGGAGGAGCCGGAGCCCCCCCAAATGTGAGAACAGTACTCCATACAAGGACGAATAAGACCCTTATATATTTGGAGTAACTGCTCAGAAGAAAAAAATTCTCGCAATCTGAACAGGACTCCCAGCTTCTTAGAGGCCGCTTTAGCAACCATTGTAATATGTGGTTTCCAAGACAGTTTGTTGTTTATGTTTAGACCAAGAATGTTAATGTTATTTACAGGTGAGACGGGAGAGCCATCGAAGAGGATAGGAAAGTTAGGAGGTGTTTTTGAGAGGGAGATGTGAAGAAGTTGAGTTTTTAAAGAGTTGAATTTTACAAGGTTGCTATGACCCCACCGGGAAATCCCATCCAGATCGGCAAGAATGGAATCGGAAAGTTGAAGACGAGAAGCAAGTCTAGAAGCAAAAGAGGGAGCAGATTTGAAATGAGTAGAAGAATGCACAGTTGAATCATCAGCATAAGAGTGAACAGAGTTAGAAGTGCAGTGGAGAAGATCGTTAATGAAAAGTAAGAATAAGATTGGAGATAAAACAGAACCCTGAGGAACACCACAGTTGACAGAAAAGGAGGAAGAGGTCGCTCCATCTACAACTGCCGAAATGGAACGATCTGAGAGAAAACTAGACAAGAGTAAGCAAAGGGAAGGAGGAAACCCAAAGGAAGGGAGCTTAGAGAGCAGTGACGCATGCCATACCCGGTCGAAAGCCTTGGATATGTCAAGCGCCACCACACAAGACTCCCCGAAGTCCCTAAGGGCAGAAGACCATAGATCAGTAAGATAGGAAAGTATGTCACCAGTTGACCTCGAGCGACGAAAGCCATACTGGTGATCAGAGAGAAGAGAATGAGACTCCAAATGATCCAGGAAATGAGAGTTGAGGAGAGTTTCAAAAATTTTAGATAGAACACAAGTGAGAGCTATAGGTCGATAGTTAGAAGGGTCAGAACGGCTACCTTTTTTCGGGATCGGCTGAACAATATCATTCACTCTTGCACCTGGATAACATACTCGCATTGGTTTCCTTTTATCCGTATTTCTAAAGGTCCTATCTAAATATCGTATCTGAGAGTCTCCAATTAGTAACGCCTCAGTCTTCCTCTTGGGAAACCCGATGTCACAACTGGACACTTCAGATTCCTCCCCATCAGAAAGACAGCTAAACCTATTTCTGCAGGTCACAGGTCTAGTGTCCCTCATGATCCTAATTTTATTACTCCTATTCTCTACAACACTCCATCTATCTGCAGTCCTATCTGCCTCTATAGCCCTCCCCCTCTTGAATTCCTGCCTAGGCGAGTCACTAGGTCTACTTACCCCCATACCCCTACCATTAGCCTGCCCCCTCTCTACTTCTTGCCTACATGAGCCCCTAGTCTCATCTGAATCACTACCAACCACCTTCTTCCTAACACTTCCCTCTCTTCTTAACTCTGATACCCATTTGCTAAGCCTACCTACTTCTAGCTGCAAATAGCTCTCTTTCATAAACTCAAATTGCTTACATATCTGGAAAACTAGACACCAACCATTTTTCATGGGGGTATTTGCATTCTGGGGATTTGTCCCTCATTTCTCTTCAAGTACCATTATGTCTCCTCTTTCATATGCAACTCTACATCAGTTATATTTCAATCTCTCACTGGAGATATAGAACAGAAGAACACTCCACATGAAGGTCTGCAAATTTTCCTTAACCTTTTCTATAATGAATACTCTGATTTCTTCCTCATTTATATAGATGGATCTAAAATAACAACCTGTTTCAACATTCTCAGCGATATATTTATCATACCTTTAACTTATAAGAACTTAGAAATTATCACCAGATCACTCCATTTTTTTTCTGTACAGAACTATTATTCCATATATCAGGCTACATAATTTATAGTCTAGTTTCTTAATCCACAAATTATTATTTCCTATGACTCAGGTAGCAATTCATCTTTCCATGCGCAAACCATAATCATATCACCGAATATATAGTCAAATTCACTCCAGTCTTTAAAGATTATTTGTTAACCCTGCTTGGACGATACATTTTCAGTGGAAAACATCACATATTGGTATTGCCTCTAATGAGATTATTGATAAAGCAGCTCAAGTTGCACACACCCTAGTTTCTATCACAAGCACTCCACTTGAAATTAAGAAAAAAAAAGGATTTTTCAACAAGATTTTTAGACATGTGAAAATTCAACCTTTTCTATTCATCTTACCTTGGGCATTTCAGAGCTAATTCTTGCATACATAAACAAACTGTAAAGGTGAAATACTGTCTCTTTACAACCCTTCAACCCTCTCAATTGAAGACTAAAGGCTCGGCAGTCAACATCACTTCTCTCACTCTTATTTTAGTTACACAACAAGATAAGGCAGACACTCAGGTCTGGTTTTAGGATTCTTGTGTTACAAGCTTCTTCACCCTTAACGTGGCCTGGGTGAATCAAAGAAGAATTGCAAATGAAACCTCCAATACCTATGACTTATGACTCGTGACTCTACAGATGACTTTACATGAATCAGAAGTTTAAAAAAACAAACTACAGGAAAATGCAGGATACTATCTACTAAATGAAAATACACCCACTAATATATAAATTTACTGAAATATAAATACGACTCAAAAACCATTTACTAATAGAAAAAAAAATGTGTGAACCAGAATTGTTATGACCACAACCAAACTATTAGTTATATACAAAAATATAAATATTTTTGTATGTACCAATGACTTACAATGAAATATTTCAATTGCATACAGAGATATAAATATCTGTGCAGTGCTCAATTATACAAAGTTTAATCTCATATACATATAAATATTTGTATATGATTTATTCAATAATTGCAACCTCATACACAAATATAACTATTTATGTATGGTGCAATTAATGAATCCCTATCAATAACATAATCTAATTGCATATACAGATATGAATATCTGTGTAGTGCTCAATTATGCAATTTTCCTCATACACAAATATAAATATTTGGATATGATTTATTCAATAATTGCAACCTCATACACAAATATGACTATTTATGTATGGTGCAGTTAATGAATCCCTATCAATAACACAATCTTATTGCATACACAGATGTAAATATCTGCATAGTGCTCAATTATACAAGTTTTGTCTCATACACAAATATGAATATTTGCATATGGTCAATTATACAAATTTCTACAATATATGAAAATATGAATTAATGAGAGTGATGGTACTCACACAAATATGAATATTTGTGCGGATTCTAAAATAAACTACAGGTTGTATAGAAATGTTACTTAACTGGTAATTTGCCAGAGGAGATTGTTGCTTTGCTTGCCTGCTCAATTGTGATCAGTTTAAATATATGACGAAGCTGAAACTGATAATTTAGTAATTATCTCACACAATTCATCTGGCCTTAGCATCAGTTAGATCCCCATTTAATATGAGCTCAAAATTTACAATTGACTCCAAGATTGGTACCTAAAAATATACAGGTATCAGTTTAGTTCACTATAAACGTTAACCATTCAAATAGTTATATTTAAGTTTGTCTATCACTTCTATTACTATAAGTATAATTTCAACTTGCGCTTGCAAGGGAGATAAAATTGCAAATCCTAAAAAAAAAAAAAATGTAATCTTCCTGTACTGATTATTCCTAATATTCTCTGTCTTAAGTATTAAGTTTTTATAAACTATTTGCTATCTGCAAAGGAAAAAAAGCTGATTTATAATCTGTCAAACATACATCCATGTCATAACTGAAAAATAAATTATATTTAGCTCCCTTAAAACAAAAAAAACAATCAAAAGGGGAGTTCTAACTACTTGATTTTGAGTATGGGCCTGGAGTAGCCTATTTGCAGATTCCTACATTGTCCCTCACCAAAGAAAAGGTACTTTTCTTTCACCAAACAGTCATACAGTAGTGAGAAAAGAAAGCAAGCTCCCTCCTCATAGAATAAGATCCTCCCCATATAACTGCTTTGCCAGAGTTTCAAGCCAATAATAAATATTTGATTGTGAGCAAGAGAGAAAATGCAAACAAAGTCCTCCAACCAATTCCAACAGAGGGATATCATTCCATTCTCAAAGAGAAAAACAAAATCCTTTTTACAAATGTTACATGACAATTTGCAAATAATTTACATCTCCAGAACTTTCACCATCTGAAAAATACAATATATGATTGTATGAAATTGTCACAAAAAAAAAATTATGAAATGAAAAATAAAAAAAAAAAAACCTAGAAAGTAATTCAGAAGAATTAAAAACCAATATATTTATAAATAATAAAAAATAATAAATTCAATGCAAATAATATGTGTAAATAAGAAAAAAATTAAACAAACGAATGTAAATAATAAAACCTAAATATCAAAATCAAATATTATGCAAAACAAGTTAATAAAATTTAGTATGGTATGCATTAGTTATGTTTCCACATATATTCTAATGGCTTGTCTAAAACATGAATATATTCTGGGACAGGACCACGAGAATGAGTTCCATGCCCAATTGTAGTGCTAATAGTTGTAGTTACTATGGTCTCAACAACCCTGGTTTGCATTTCGTTTTCAGGGACCTGAGATTATATAATGATGAATCTCTCCCAAGAATATCCCGAACATCACGAGTATTCACCCTCCCTGCAGTGAAGCCTTCAGAATCTGACCCACTTGAATTGCAGATCAGCTGACATTCGACAACTATTAAGTGAAGAACTCAACCTTGATTCAGATTCCCTTTCATCTAAAATATTCAAACCAACCTCCACATCACTTTCATCCCTCACCAGATTTTGACCTGAATATGTTTCAACAGAATGACAACTGGAAACCATAAGTGTTGTGTCTACTGGTGTAATTGTGGGTGTAAGATTGGCATCTAAAAATATACAGGTATTAGTTTAGTTCACTATAAACGTTAACCCATCCAAATAGTTATATTTAGGTTTGTCTAACTCTTCTATTACTATAAGTAAAATTTCAACTTACCCTTGCAAGGAAGATGAAATTGAAAATCCTTAAAAAAAAAATTGGCAATCTTCCTGTACTGAATATTCCTAATATTCTCTGTCATAAGTATTAAGTTTTTATAAACTATTTACTATCTGCAAAGGAAAAAAAGCTGATTTATAATCTGTCAAACATGCATCCATGTCATAACTGAATAATAAATTATATTTAGCTACCTTAAAACAAAAACAAAAGGGGAGTTCTAACTACTTGATTGCGAGTATGGACCTGGAGTAGCCTATTTGCAGATTTCTACAATATATTATATATATATATATATATATATATATATATATATATATATATATATATATATATATATATATATATATATATATATATATATATATATATATATATATATATATATATATATATATATATATATATTTAGAATATAACAGGAGGTTGGAGGCAGCTATTACAAGATTGCTAATAGGTCATACTGGACTTAACTTATCATCATCATTATTAATGGGTCATACTGGACTTAACTTATCATCATCATTATTAATTTTGTATTTTATTACCCAGCAAATTTTTTGACCCAATGAGTACAGAGTCAGGATTTTAATTATTTTTTTTTTTTTTTTATCAACTCCCAACCCTGCCTTTATCTCTTCAAACTCTTAAGCAACCTATCTTGTTTTGCAAATCTCTTTCCTATCTTTTATTTTTTAAATAATTATCTATTTCATTGTGATTGCATTTTGTACTTTATCAATTACTTCCTCACACATATTAGGTCATGTCACACATATATGTGTGATAGCAAATTGTAGTTTTGACACTTGTTTCTTATTATTTTCTTTTTTTTTTTCAGATTTTCAGAATTTTAGATAATAATAAAACTGATAAATAATACATAAAAATTAAATAAAAAATGTGTGACAAGGCCTAAGGGAAAAAGGTCCTGTCACACATATATGTGTGACATGACCTACAAGGAAAAACTGAAATAAAATTAAAGCATTAATAATTTGTAAAATGATTAAAATTTTTACAAATTTCCCATACCACTTTAATTGTCGGACCATGTTCTTTTCATTTATTAAAAATCATTTTTTTAGGTCTCCTGGGAAATATTACCTCAAACCAGCTTGGCAATCAAAGTGTTGAGGGGATCTTCTGGTTTTTTAGTTAATTTTGTAGAGTATAGTTTATAAAAAGACAAAATAATTTATTTTTAGTTTCTAACATTCTTATAGAGGATATAGTGTTTAGTATTTGTAAAAACTTAAAAAATTTCATTCACGATTTAAAGTTATATATGCTAAGAAGCATCTTGTTTTTTTTATTTTAGAATTGTGGTGTTTTTTGTATATAACTCGATGTTTGACTTCTGCTGGTTATAAGTGAAAAAGCTTTGATTGTTTTTAGAAATATTTAGCATATATTAAATTTATCTCCATACTTGTTGGAGAATGTATTTGTAATATAAAAAATATAATAAATAAATATAATTCTACGAAAAAAGCTTGGGGCTATTACACTGAGAGGTGAGTTACCAATTATCAGTTTTAGTTGTTTCTTGTTTCTTGTTTTTGCAATTCTTATTTTAGTACAGATTTTGAAATTATATATATATATATATATATATATATATATATATATATATATATATATATATATATATATATATATATATATATATATATATATATATATATATATATATATATATATATATATATATATATATATATATATATATATATATATATATTATATATATATATATTTATATATATATAAAATATTTGTAAAGAGGTCAAAAGGACTGAAATTTTAAGTTAAGAAAATTAGATATAAATTTAATAGAGGTTTATTTAATTAAGGAAGTAGTAGAATAGCCAACATTCACTTAAATTAATGATTATATGCATTTTTTCTTAAAAAAAAAAAAAAAAAAAAAAAAAAAAAAAAAAAAAAAAAAAAAAAAAAAAAGTACAAAAATTAAAAAAAATAAAATATTTCTAATTCATAATAGTGATTCAACAGGTTTACCTAGGTAAGACCCTAAGGTAAAATTTTAAAAAATGTAAAATATAAAATTATGAATTTAACCTGTATTTACACATATCATTGTTATTTTATTGCTGTGAATCAAACTTGTATAATTTAGCTATATTATTTCAAAATTATTATTTTGATTATACTTTCAGTCAATATGGCTAAAAGATGAGCTTCAGCAGTATGGGAGTATTTAACAATGTTTCAGTATAGGCTCAAAATATATAAATGTAACATTTGCAGTCAGAAAATTAGAAGAGAACCTCTGGATGCAACAAGTAAAAAATTTTCAACCAAATCTTTATGGAGTATCTAAAATCAAAACACAAAGATGAACATTCACTAGCAGAAACGGAGCGGTCAAAAGAAACAGAAAAGAAAAAAATCTTAATTTTCTTATATTTCATCTGAAATTTTTTCTTTTTTATTATTCGACTGATTAAGCTGAAATTTTCAAGGTATATGCATTTTTTCACAAAGTTCTGAGTTTATTTCGAGCATTTTTTAGAGTATATAACGGTTTGAAAGTTAGTTGGATCCAAAGTTGAAAAAAAATGAATAATTGGGTCAAGCCACTGGTCCACATTAGCCGAAAATTTAACTGAATAATCTTAGCCCCAATTTCTTGCATTGGTGGGGATAGATTTTTGATATCACGTCTAGGAAAAAGTTATAAGCACGAAAAAAATTTGCAAAAATTGTACACTTCTGGAGGAAATAATTATTTTAAAAAAAAGCTACCTACTAATTTTTTTTATTTTTGGATATTGTTTAGAGGAGGGACAGGGCAACAACATTTATTTAGTGCATTATTAAATGCTATTTGTTTGAAGCGAGATATAGCCTCCCAAACTTTGGGAATTTTTGAAATTTGGTCAAAAATGGACCTTTTTGAAAGCTATATCTCGAAAGCAACGAATCGCATTGAATGAAGTATATAGAGGAATTTGTAGCCCCACCCCTCTTCTATACATCCACCAAAAATAAGAAATGTTAGTTTTTTTTTTTTTTAATTTTTTGTCCGAAAAGGTGGATTTTTTTTTTTTTTTTTTTTTTTTTTTTAGTTGGTCAGTTTTTGGCTTATAACATTTTTTCTATAACTCTGGGAACAAAAATCTATTAGAAGCTTTTGTAGCCCATAGAATTTTGAATAAAAAGTCCAACTTTCAGCTTATTCCAAAAAGTGGTTTGAAAAAGGGTAAAATTTCCAACAAAAAAAAAAAAAACTTTTTAACCGTAATAGACCCGGAAAAAATGCTAGAAATGGACTTTTCTTACCGGTAAAAAATTTATATACACTGAAAATTTCAGCAGAAAATTAAAAAAAAAAAAATTTTGAATTTTTTTAAAAGTATAATTTGCCATTTTAACCCTGGCTGCTGGCAAACCTCCGGTTTTCCCAGATTTTTAGCCTGGGCCGGGGCCTTGGTCGGATATATATATATATATATATATATATATATATATATATATATATATATATATATATATATATATATATATATATATATATATTTCAAAAATTACAAAAAGTTACAATTTTTTATTTGTTAATTTATTTGTTCACAAATTAATTATAAATATTTATTTTATTTTTTTTATTTTTTTTTAGAATTATTGATAATATTTGGTGTTATTAATTTGTTAAATTGTGTTTATAATTATCTCTTACATTTATACTGATTGTTACTTATTTTATTTCATTTACAGACGATATTGATAATGGGTTTAGATAACCCGAAACGTCTATCATTGAAATGTTATTTATTTATTTCATATTGCCTTTAGCATCTATTATTAAAGCTTAATAAAATGATATCTTTTCCTGCATTGCTAGCAACATTATTTATTATTAAATAAGGTTCCCTAAAAAAGACCTATTTAAATATATATAATATTATATATATATATATATATATATAATATATATATATTATATATATATATATATATATATATATATATATATATATATATATATATTAGGGGATGGAGTCAAAGTATCAGTATCAGCTAGTATTGGTAAATTTTGTTGTATTGGATATAGAGTATCAATATATAAAATTTTTGTATGTATCATATCAGTATTGGGAAAAATGACATACCAAATCTAAATGAAAAAAACTGATACTTTCTGTAGAAATATAGCTGCTACTTGACTGGTTTGTCAAATTATATATATATATATATATATATATATATATATATATATATATATATATATATATATATATATATATATATATATATATATATATATATATATATATATATATATATATAATATTTTTTTTTTTTTTTTTGCAAAAATAAAAATAATGATAATAAAAAGTTTTTAGAATCCTTCATCATGAAACATGAAAAATACTAATAATTTCAATTGTTTCCCTGGTTAAGTGAAAATTGATGACATTTTGAATAATTTAATAAAAGATGAGAAATTTTACAAAAATATTTTGGAAAAAACATTTTCAGACTAATTTTTGTACATAATTCCAAACCAACAAAATTTAATTGAGTCTTTGTCTTGGAGTGGAAGTTTCAGTTCTCTTTCTTTAATTACCAAGAATAAAGATCTCCGGTTGTTGAGGTTGAAACTTGGTTTTTGGTTTTTAACATACTTATTAAATTTTAACTAATTGTTATTCTTTTTATCTTTTTATGATTTTATTATTTTAAAGTAATTTTTTTGGCTCCTAGGTTGAAGTAAGGGTGTTTATAAGTATTATATATATATATATATATTATATATATATATATATATATATATATATATATATATATATATATATATATATATATATATATATATATATATATATATATATATATACCATAAAACAGGGTAAAACTAACCACCCTCAGGTAAATTTTAATCAATTTTATTTTTTATGAAAGAAACTATTAATGTTTTTGGTAGAATAGTCTTCATATTTCCATGTTTTGTATTAATGTAGTTTAATAAATGACAACAATAACTAAAAAAAAATTTCCCCCTTTTTGGTTTGGCTTTTTTTTGACAAAATTCCAAAAAATTTCTAAGGTCTATCCCCAAAAAATTTATTGAGTATATAACCATCAAACTTAAAAGTTTTGAAGAACTTATTTTGTAAGTGTTTGAATTTAAAATAATGTAACTTTTCTTTATCGTTTAGAAAATATTAATGTTCTACAAAGGCATGGTAAAACTAATTAAAAAAAAAATGTGATAACTTTTATTATTTTACCAATGTACATGAAATTTTCAGAGGTTATAAAGTTTGGTGAGATGCGCATTTTTTATTTAGTACAATTTTTTGTATATTCAATGATTTTGATTCTATGCACAGGAATTTTTTTTTAAAAATTTCCTGTGCACAGCATCAAAATGGTTGGTTATGCAAAAAAAATTTCTAAATAAAAAATGTATATCATACCCAACTGTACAACCTCTACAAGGTTTTTTTTTATATATCCAGCCATTTTGTTGCTGTGCATGGGAAAGATTTTGAAATTTTTATGAAATTTTTCCTGTGCACAGCACCAAAATGATCGAGTATAAATTTTTTTACAGAGGTTATATAGTTGGGTGAGATACACATTTTTTATATAGAAAGATTTTTGTACATGGGAAAAACAAATAATTTGAAATTTTTCCCCTGCACAGCAAAATGGTTGGATATAAAAAAAAGAATTTTTAATTTTTTTCAGTGATTGTTCAGTTCAGCAAGTTACACATTTTTTATTTAGAAAAAAATTTTGTATACCCAACTATTTTGGTACTGTGTACTGGAAATTTTAAAAAAAATTCCTGTGCACTGTGTCAAAATTAATTGGGTATACAAAAATTGTTCTAAATAAAAAAAATGTACATCTCACCCAACTATACTACCTCGGAAAATTTCATTGAGGATTCTATTCTCCGGAACATTGCAAGGGAAACAATGGGACTTATCCAGAACCCTTGCTAGTTGTCTCATCAAACCATATCACACATACGCCATGATGAGATAGTGTTTCCTGGTGTAGTTCCTTCAGTTATAATTATCATTCTTTTAAAAATATTTGTATAAAAAAAACTCATATATGAAGGTTTATTAGTCTCACCTGTGTGCATTATAAACATTTATGGTCAAAACAAGAAGAAAAAAATTGCTAAGGAAACCATTTCACAATGGTTGCTAAACTATATTAGAGAAAATGGAAATCCGTTTAGGTGAAGAAATTTTTTCATTCCTTGTAGCTGTTCTACCTATACAAAGGGCTCATCCACCCTTGTCTGAATGGAGGAGCTTCAGTTCTTGCCACTTTTTAGATGGGGTAAATTCCATGGCTAAAAGACAAACTTTTTATCAAAGAAAAGCTGGTGAAGGAAGGTCAGAGGTCAACCAATTTCCACTAAAGTTGGAGGAATGCTGGAATCATCATCAATTAATGGGCAACATGTCAGTACACAGTGTTTGAAGGTGTGCAAATCAAAGGAAATTAGGAAAATAGATAAAGGGAGTGTGTTCCAGACTTTACTAGTTCAGTACATGTAAGATTGAGCATAACAGTTAAGTCTGAAGGTCAAAGAGTTGGACAGAGAAAGGATGAGATTGTGTAGAAAGGTATGTCACACTACCCCTTCCCTTCTCAGTGGAGGAGCTATAAGTGGAACCACCCCCGATATGTGAGACATACTCCATACATGGGCGAATAATACCCCTATAAAGAGCAAGCAATTGGGGTTCTGGGAAGAAATTTCAAAGATTCCTTAGAACACTCAACCTCTTAGAATCTTATTTAGAAAAGTAGTAATGTGATCCTTTCAAGAAAGGTCACAAGAAAAAGAAACTAGGATATTAAGAAAAGACAAAGGTTTGAGGTTATTTATTTTCAAAAAAAAAGAAATAGTTGTGTGTAAGGTTGTTTCAAATAGAGAGGTGGAGGAAATAAGTTTTTCAGGCATTGGAAATGGCCATGGTTTCTCTTCCTCAATTTTAAATATGAAAAAGATCAGAGGTCAGTTGCTTCAAAGCCACCCTACTTACATTAATTCACTGCTGTTGGGAGGGGCATCTTTTAAACTAAAAGGAGTAATGAAGGGTGAAGTCATTGGCATAGGAGTGAATAGGTGATGAAGTAATAGAGAGAAGGTTGTTAATGAAAAGTTGCGAAAGAGTTGAGGATAAGACAAATCCATGATAAACATCACTATTAATAGATTTAAAGGAAGAATGGTGGCCATCTACAGCAACTGCTATAGACTGACTGGAAAGGAAATCAGAGAGAAGAATTGATTCTGAAAGAGGGAAGTTTGGACATCAGAGCTTTGTACCTATCTCTATCGACATATAGTAGAGCACCCCTTACAAAAGCCAATCTGGCAATAAGAGATAAGATTAGAAGAATAGAGGTTTCCAATTCTTATTGCTAAAGAAAGATTGTAAACATTTGATTGGATGGAAGTTTAAGAAATAGGACAATAGAGTTGAGAGGGTTCCTCTTTCTTCAGCACAGGCTGAATGAGCATATGAAGGTTGAAGTTGAAAGACAGAAACTACATAGTTTACCAAGTAAGGGCAGAAGCTCAGAAGCACGATTCTTGAAAATTACACTTGGAATGTCATCAGGATCATACACCTTTTTAGTGTTAAGTTCAGAGAGAGCATAAATGGCAACTTTAGAAGAAATTACAATATTAGTAGACATAAATGAAGTGGAGGGAGTTGAAGGAGGAGTAATAGCCCTGGAATTGTCAAAGGTGGAGTTAGATACAAAAGTTTGAGTTAAATTTTCAACTTTAGTAGAAGTTAAAATGACTTATACCATCAGAAGATGCTAGAAGAGGGAAAGAGAAAGAAGGAAAGTTAAAATTATATTAGAGACAGGATTAGAAGAATCGAGGTATTTCCAAATCTTCCTGTTAAGGATAAATTTGAAAATTTTAGTAAGAATGGAGGTTAAAAAAAATAGGATGATAGTTAGATGGTTGAGAGGGATCTCCCTTCTTTAGCACAAGCTGAATGAGTGCACGTTTCCAGCAAGGTTGAAGCAGAGAGACAGAAATGAAAAAGTTTACCATCTCAGGGTGCAAGCTCAAAATCACATTATAAGAAAAAAAGGAGGAATACCATCAGGACCATACTCTGCCTTAGTGTTAAGCTCAGAGAGAGCAGAAATGACATTTTTAGAAGAAATTACAATATTAGGCATAAATGAGGTGGAGGAATAGATCTGAAATCATTTATGGTAGAGTTTAAGGCAAAAGTTTGAGTGAAGCGTTCAGCTTTAGTAGAAAGTATAATAGCAAAAGTTTTGCACTAATATATTTTTTTCCTTTAAAATAGAATTAACCATCCAGTATCCTTTACACATACATTGAAATCATTACCACTTGGTATTATATTTCAGACCTTAAAAATGGCTGCTGTTATCAGAAAGTCACTATTGGGAAATAAATTTTCATTTGTTTCACAATCCCTTTTATCTCCCAAAAATATTAAGAAGATGCCAGTAAGTAAATATATATATATATATATATATATATATATATATATATATATATATATATATATATATATATATATATATATATATATATATATATATATATATATATATATATATATATATATATATATATATATATATATATATATATATATATATATATATATATATATATATATATATATATATATATATATATATATATATATCTTTTATTTATTTTATTTTATTTATTTATTTTTTTTTTTCATGTGTTTGTGTTAAGTGAAAATATGTGTGTTTTTTATTTTTTATTCTACATCTTTTCAGTCATTGTCCTGAATTAATTCGTGTTTTAACTAATTAATATTCTGCAAGCTTACTAAATATTTACTATGTGGATTATCAGCATTTTTAAAGATCAAGTTTTAACTTTTTAATTTTCTTAAACTTAATACAAGTTTTATTATTATTATTATTAGGAAGTTTTATTTTCCCAGATAAAAAATTATAGCCATTTGATACACTTTGAATTTTTAACTTAAAATTGTTTAAGACTAATTTAAGTTTAAATTTTTTATTTTAAATTTATTTTACCATTTTGAAATTTGTTTCTACTTTAAATGTTATTTCAGTTTGACTTTGTTTTCTTGTTTGCTTTTTTTTGTCTATCTGTCTGACTGTTTTATCTGTTTGCTTGTTTGTTTCTTTGTCTGTCTGATTTAATTGTGATTGTGTGTGTAGAATGGCGGGTGTGGGTTCTCTATACGTTTCACCAATGTCTGTGGCTTACTTTCTAAGTTGGCCTCTGTGGAATACCACCTCTATAACTCATCCAAATCTTTTGCTCTTGTCTGAGCCCCAGATATCTAAGAATTCCTCCACAAACTTTTTTTAATATATCCAACTATAACTTATTTCATAATTTCCATTCTAAGGGTGGTTTGTGCCTACGTAAACCTAACACTTCAGCAACATTTCTTGTAAATATTGAATCTCCTAACTTCGATATTCTGTGGCTTAAAATCTTTCTTCCTACCACTACAATAATCTTGTGTTTCTGCTACTTGTTCTCCCAATAGATTAGATTTTTCTACCTTTTTTAAGTACCTAACTACTTCTCATGAAACTGTTATGTTTTCACATCCAAATACTGAGGTCCTCTATTTAGGGGATTTCAATGTTCACAACACTGAGTGGTTGGGGTCCTCTCATACTTATCCAGGAGAGGAGGGGGCCGAATCATATAGCATTCTCAATGATCTGGAGCAACTGATTAAAGAACCAACACACATTCTGGATCATCTCAACCAATTCTTAAAACACACTTGACTTATGCTTCACTACTAGTCCTTCTCTCTATAAATACATTGTTTTTTTTGCATCTATTGGTAAATCTGACCACAATCTTATTACTCTTATTTTCAAGCTTTCTTTCCAACTGCTCCACCCTGCCCTAAGCGTATTTTCTGGCACTTTGATTGGAATCAGGTCATATAATTTTCCCACAAGAAAAGAATGCTCTGTTCATGGATATTCCATATTGGCATTAATGTCTCCTCCTTCATTAAAGGGAGGCACAAGGTTACAGTACATATTTCAAGAAGAAGAAGTCTCAAAATGTTTTAAACAGTTTCAATACTAAATTCAAATACTAATGTATAGAGTCTGAATATTCTTAGAAGTAAAATACTTATTCCCCTAACAATATTAATAAAAAAAATTTTTTTTTTGCCCCAAATAATAGTTATCTTGTGAAGTTAAATAATTAAATTATTCAATTAAAATTGTCAATTGAATTACATCCAAAAATTTTAAATGTATTTACCTTTAATGTGGTCTAATATTAAAATTCAACTTCAACATATGTTTCATTAAATCCCAAATATGGATAAAATACAAGCATATTCAAAGTTTTTATTGCTGATTCTTATAGCAAATGAATGTGTTTTCATTTTTTGCACCTATAACTTTTTCTCTCAGCATATGAGAAAGAGGTCTAATCGTGACCTCAAATTTTGGTCAACATTTAAAAAAAAAATACAAAAAAACATTTTTGTATATAAAATTTGTATATTCTCATTCCTTGATCTTTTCCGATTCTAAAGATGTAAAAATTATAAATTTATGACTAGTATTACTTAAGTTATAGACATCGAAAGCAGGTGACCTTCGCCAATGACCTCAAAATCACGAGGTCAGTACGTTTGACCTATTGGTCAGATTGACCTATAACTTTCAGAAATTAATTCAGGGATTAAAACAACCCTGTACACCAAAAAATAAGAAAATTCTGAGAGATGAGGGTGTATTTTTTTTAAAAAAAGTGGTTGATCTCAGAGAATTAATATATATATATATATATATATATATATATATATATATATATATATATATATATATATATATATATATATATATATATATATATATATATATATATATAGTGGAACTCCAATATTCGTCCCACTCAGTATTCGTCTTTTCCGATATTCGCCCTGTAATTTTTTTTCCGATATTCGTCGAAAAATCAATATTCGTCCTACCTACGAAAGCCTATAACCTTAAAAATAAAAACTCTTAATAACAATCATTGTTTTTCTCATCCAAAAGGAAAATTTTTTCAAAAATTTTATTTGTGTTTAGCTTTTATGTAGGTCTACACAGTTCGTATTACGTATTATTTATGGCAGTACGCTGTTTAATATGTACTGTAGTTAAATTGTACAGTGTTTGAAATGATTTCGGAGATCGATTCTAGATTGAAATTTTTTTTTTTTGTTAAAGAATAGATAGGCAAAATTCGAGGCTGGGAACGAATTAATCCATTTTTAGTTAATTCCTATGGGAAAAAATTATTCGATATTCGTCTTTTTCGATATTCGTCATCCCCTCAGGAACGGATTAATGACGAATATTGGAGTTCCACTGTATATATATATATATATATATATATATATATATATATATATATATATATATATATATATATTATATATATATATATATATATATATATATATATATATATATTATTATTATATTTATTATTTTATATTTATTTAACTGATTTTCAAATTATGCAGATATCTTTCATTACTTGTTAAATTACCATTTTTGCTTATAACTACATTAACTACATTTTTTTTTTTTTTTTTTTTTTTTTTTTTTTCATCATCCTCTTTGGAAATTACAGTTTTGTTGAAGTAATGCTCAATCATCAAAATAATTGACATGCATTCATTTTTTAGAAATAATTTCAGAAAAATACAAAGAATAAATTACTATGTATTTTATTGTCATAAACTAAATATTTAGGATTCATATGGATATTAATTACCCAGTTTTATTCTTGTATTTAAATATATTAGATTGGCAAATTTGCAGTTTTTTAATCATTTGTGTAAAGTCTATTCAATTTGTCATTACTTTGTAGGTAGCAGGGATGATATCTAAAGCTCTTCGTGACAAGGATTATAAGAGACCTCCTGGTTTTCCATACCAAGAGAAACCTTATGGCGTTATTGCTTCATTTTTTGATAAAACCACTTGGAGATTTGATGAAAATTCAAAACTTATTGTTGTGGATGGTCCAGTTGCATCAGGAAAAAAGAAATTGGCCAAGGTAAACTTTTAAGTATATTTTTTAATAATTTTTTTATTCTTTTTATAGTTTACTGTAGAATAAATTCTAAATTTTATTTTGTTGCATAGGCATTGGCTGAGGAGTTTGATTTACTTTATCTTCCTCCTGCACACCTTGATAGTGTATATATCAATAGCTATGGATATGACTTCAGAATGATGAATGATAAATTACCTCCTCATCTAAGATCTTACGATGTGGAAGATTTTCTTGCAAATCCCAAAGATAAAAGACGTGCATGTATGGAGTATCAATTCTTTTGCATTCGCTTTAGACAGTATTTGGATGCCCTCATTCATATTTTGAACACAGGTAAGTGCATTATGATGTAAAATGAGTACAGATTTTTTAAAATTAATTAAATGTCATTACAGCTGATTGCTTCATATTGTGAAAACATATCCTATGTGTGATATGCATCAATACCATATTATTTGAAAATTTTCTCGTGATTAATACTTTGAATCATTTTAAACATCTGAGCTTTATTTATGTAGTTTATTTTTCATTATATATACCATTGTATTTATCATGTTCTCATTACACAAATAATTACTAAAAAATTATTTATTTACTCAAAACAAACTTTTTTTTCTTTTCTCAAAACCTAATAATTATTATATTGGAATATTCTGAAATAAAGAATTCCTAAGTTTCAAGTTGCTCACTATTCTGAGTAATAGGGTAAAACTTACCCCTTAGCTAAAACAAAGGTGGAATGGGCTGAAACCAAAGTAATGGCAACAGTTTCTTGGGATGCTCAAGCTATCTTGTTTTTTAATTTCTGAAAGGCCACAGAATAATAAAATCTTAAAGGATTTTATATATGGAAATTAAAAGCTTTAATGAAGAAATGTTCAAGAAGCTTCACCAGATAATCTTTTTTCTAACCCATGGGTACAGAGTGGTTTAGTCTAAAGATGGTGTTCCTCCACAAACCTGCCGCAGGAATGCCACCACTTGTGCTACATGTTGTGTTTACTGCATCCTGTTGATTAATCTGCTGAGGCAATGGACCTTCTTGACCCGTAGGTTGAGGATTTCCACTGTCAGAACAATCTTTCCCCAGATGTCCAGCAGAACAATATGGGCACTTCATTATGGGTGTTTGAGCCACTTGTTAGGGCTGATTATTTGACTGTTTCTGCTTTATCTGCGGACAATCATTGGTGGAATGCCCCTGTTATTTGTAATATGGACAGACATTGTTATAACTGTAGCAGTCAGTCAGTCAGTCAACTTATGATTATTTTTGCCTCAGTAGGTGCAAAAATGAGATAATTTAGAAGAGTTTTTACCTGGGGCCTTTGGTGATGAATTGCCATTGCCACAGTTGTTTTTGGGTCCTGAACGATTATTTGAAGACGTGGGAGGTGTGGTAGACACTGACTCTACTACAGCTCTAGCAGAGTTATTTGGCTTCTTGGTATATCTCTTGACCACCTTACTCAAGTATCACTTCTTTGTGATGGAGTTTTAACCTGGGAGATTGTGATTACCTCAGGTTCCTCAAGGATTTGCTCGGCAGATAATTCATTGCAATACTGGTTTGCCAATCTGACTATATGGTCAAATTGCATTTTCTGCCCAGTTGCACCCTCATGATTGAAGATAAAATCATGCATCCGCTGTTCGACTAATGAAAAGAGATTATGTAAAAATGACCTACTAGGTTATCATGGGCTCTCATGGAAACTCCTGGATAGGCTATAGGATCGGTTTGCCAGTTGTTTTAACCAAAGTACGAACATATTTACACTTTTACCCGGTTTCTGCTTAACAAACATAAACTCTTGTGATGCTTTATTCTTCCTTACCCCAGACTCATAATTCCACCATTGTAGCAAAGCATACTTCATGACAGAGCACGTTATCTCCCGAATAATCTGATAATACAAACTGGAGTATGATCCTGAAGGAAATTTCCAAGGACGAATATCCAATCTTCTGGCTGATCAGGATAAGTGACCTGTCAATATCTCAAACTGTTTGAAGAACGTTCAAATGTTTCGCAGTGTTAACCTTGCATGGAGGTACTGCTTTCAGCTTATATACTCTAGCTATGATCTGCGTTAACATGGTAACATCTAGTGATCATAGTGAGTTGATCATCAATGGTGTTAAGATGATTATTTGAGTCAAAAGACAGAGTTCGAACAGGCAAAGGTCTCAAAGGTTCAGACATGGAAGAAGTCATAATGAAAAGTATGGTTTCCAACTCAACACGATCACAACAACAACAATACAAATCAGCAAATAACTACCCTGGATGATTCCACAAAGATTTGTCATGAGAGCATTTCCCCAAGAACAATCAGAGAAACAAACAACTGGAGAAACCTTGCAAGGTCGCCAATTATGTTAAGGTGACCTACTAACTCTCCACAGTCTCACGACTCTGTCAACACCAGAACCACAAAACCACAGATCATCAGTATTTACCCCAGTTTAGTTTAACAATGGTAATGCAGACACTCAAGTCCGCTTTAAGGATTCCCCTGTCATAAGCTTCTACACCCTCAAGATGGCCAGGGGTGTATTTAATGAAGAATTGCCACTAAAACAACTGTTAACCTAGCAACCTCTTGTGTCACTAATGGTGATTATTAATGAAGATCAGTTATGGATAATTAAGAATAATTATAGCAGTCAACTACAGGAAAACTCAGTAAGTGTCTATTAAATGAGAATGCACCCATTGAATATATATGGTTTAATATAATATATACAAACTCTGAATCACTACATCTAACTGTATACCCTACCATGTACACCTGTTGGCACACATGCCAGTGCATACACCAAATTCAGAATATTTCCAGAGTATTTATGATTGACATTGGTTTAAGAAAGTTGAATTAATGAATATTTGCTAATGAAAACTCACGAACTAAAGCTGTACAACCGCAATTGACTTAAGTTACATTAAAAAAAATTTAAATATTTTTGTATGGCCCAGTGACTTACAATGAAATTAACAAATGGTTTTAACAAATATGAATATTTGCATATATTAAATGGAACAAATATAAATCATACACAAATACAAATATTTGCAAATGATTGAACATATAAATTACTATCTCTCATACAAATATGAATATTTGTATAAGGTATACATAAAAGAATGTTTCCACATACACAAATATAAATATTTATGTATGTGTTCAATAAGTCATCAACTATTTAGCTTTATTAATTAACAGATTGTGGTAGATATACCACTGGAATTTAACTTAATCAGTTGCCCAAAGAAGATTGCTTGCTTATCGCTCTATACAGAATTGAAGATTACAAGAATAACTCCACCCAAGAGTATACTTTGGATCAAATATGATAATCACTTACAAAAGAATTGACACTAAACCCAAACGATTATCCCCACTATTACGAGTCACTTGTAATTGTCAGTCTCTTTACCTAATCGATCTGTTACTTCTATTAATCTGTTAATTTGCAATCTATAAATCCGTACATCTGTACATCTGGACATCAATACCTATACAAGTATTTTTAGTATTATTTTTTACCAGTCTATTAATACAAATTATAAAAAATATCTACCCTTCTATTAAAAAGAATATTTAACTCATCCTTAAAAGGGAATTATACTGATCCTTCAGTAGAAAATGAATATTCTAACAGTGAAACTGTGGCAGATCTTTAAATAAATATTCCTTGCCATGAATATTGAATATTCCGAAAGTGAATCTGTAGCATATCTTTAAATATTTCTTGCCATGAATATGATTACTATATTTAATAACAGTTTGGCAAATACTAACTACTGTCTGAAAAGAAAAGAGAGACTGCTTTATAATCTGTCAATCAACATTCATATCATAACTGATTTTAAACTCCAATAAAATAAAAATATATAAAAATGGAGTCCTCTGTATTAATTGCAAATTACCACTATATATATATACGTACAATTTATAACTGCTAAATGATGTTATAATTTCGAGGAATCGAACCCGGGCCCCAAAAGATGGAAGTCCGTTGTGTTGATCACTACTCCACTGATGGTACAAAAGGAAATAATCAAGAACTTGTATTGACATATCTTGCCTAGTGAAAAGTCCCTTCAATATTTCCCCGACCACAACTTGGGCGTAGCGTCAACATGGACCAGGTTCTATCCTGAGTATAAACCGCAGTGCAAATGTTATAATTTTGATAACCACTATGATAAATCAACCGTGGAATCATTATTTACAATTTTATAACTGCTAAATGATGTTATAATTTCGAGGAATCGAACCCGGGCCCCAAAAGATGGAAGTCCGTTGTGTTGACCACTACTCCACTGATGGTACAAAAGGAAATAATCCAGAACTTCTACTGACATATCTCGCCATATCTAAGTATTGCAAAGGCACTGTATTTGATTTTTAAGCGATCTATTTCTTTTGGAGAGGTACCTGAGGACTGGAAAGCAGCATATGTGGTGCCCATATTTAAAAAAGGTAGTAAAGAAGATTTAGGGAACTATAGGCCAGTTAGTTTAACATCTCTGGTTGTGAAAATTTTGGAAAAGTTACTGAAAAGTCATATAGAGAAGCATTTAGATGATAACAAGATACTATATAACTCCCAGCATGGCTTTAGAAAGGGTAGATCATGTCAGACAAATCTACTAGAATTTATGGAATATATTACTGAATGTATAGACAGGGGTGATCCAGTTGATGTCATATATTTAGACTTTAGCAAGGCTTTTGATAAGGTACCCCATGTTTGGCTGATGCAAAAGTTGTCACAGTATGGTATAGAATGGTATGGTACACATTGGATTAAAGAGTGGTTAAAGAACAGAAGGCAGTGTGTATTACTTAATGGTAATAAGTCATTATGGGAAACGGTGAAGAGTGGGGTACCACAAGGGTTCTGTGCTGGGACCACTTTTGTTCCTTATATATATAAATGATTTAGACAAAGGTCTTAAATGCAAGGTTTCTAAGTTTGCAGATGATACCAAAGTGGTTACCTCAGTAAGGAATAATGATGGATGCATAAAGCTTCAAGGTGATCTAGATAGACTTCTTGGTTGGGCAGAGAGGTGGCAAATGAACTTTAATAGTAAAAAATGTAAAGTTCTTCATGTAGGTTACTCAAATGAAGGATTTAATTATGAAATGAATGGGGAGTGGCTTGAGACTGTGGACCAAGAAAAGGATTTAGGTGTGATTATTAGCAGTAATCTGAAGGTGGGTGATCAATGTTTGGAAGCAAGGAATAAAGCTAATAAGATGTTAGGTATAATTAATCGCAATGTAGTTTACAAGAGCAAAGAGGTTATAAGCAAACTATATAATAGCTATGTCAGGCCAGCATTAGAGTATTGTGCACAGGTTTGGGCTCCTCATTTAAGAAAAGACATAGATATGCTGGAGAGAGTACAACGTCGAGCAACAAGGATGATTTCTGGCTTTGAAAATAAGAGCTATGAAGAGAGGTTGAAGGAGTTAGGAATGTTCTCAGTTGAAAGGAGATTTCTCAGAGGGGATATGATACAAGTTTACAAAATATTTGCATCTGACAGTAATACAGAGATTGAAAAATACTTTATAGTGGACCATGGAAGAGTAACTAGAGGACATAATAAAAAAAATTAAAAAGAAGCCATGCCATCTCGATCTAAGAAAATACTCTTTCAGTAATAGAGTTGTTAATTTTTGGAATGACTTGCCACAAGAGATTGTTGACTGTGATTCTCTTGTCAAATTTAAAAAGGGGCTAGATAGATATATATGGATGGTTTGGGTATTATATAGAATAATCTGACTAAGCCAAATCGGCGGGTATATATGAATTTTTGGATCAACAGATCAACCTATGACTAAGCCTAACGGCAGTTTTTTGTAGTGGGTGATGGTTCATTGAGTATTGCATGTGTAATGGGGTTTAGATTTACTTTTATCTATGCATGACTATGCATGAATGAACTGATAACTAGGAATGGGATAGACCTAGTCTTTCGTGCATGTATTAGTATTGTTATTGTTATTATTTGTTTGGACTGGGACAGTCTCGATAGGCCCTTGTGGCTTCTAACTGTCTCTATTTTCCTATGTTCCTATGCCTTCAAAGAGGTTCATATTTGACCAAATTTAAAAAATTTCCATAGTTTGAGAGGCTATATCTCCCTTTAAACAAACAGCATTTAATAATGCGCTAAATAGCTGTTGTTGCCCTGTCCCTTCTCTAAGCAATATCCAAAAATAAAGGAATTAGTAGGTAGCAAAAAAAATTATATGGTTCAGATGTCATTGGGGTAAGACGTGTTAAAAAGAGAAGAAACAGTAAGATTTTAGAAGGAAAACACCAAGAAAGAGAAGGTAGATGGTAATCTGAAGGGTAAAAAATAAACTCTCAGAAGAAACATGATTTAGAGAAGAAGGTTGTGAGTGAGAATATAACATCAATATTCAAGCCAGGATGAGTTTAAGAATAATAAACAAAAATTTTAATATAAAGTTATTTTTTTTCGAAATTAAGATAAATAGTAAAATTTAATTTAAATAAGAAAAAATTGTGAAGCAACAAAAGTAAAATATGATGTTTTGGAATTAATACAAAGAAAATTAAATATTTGCAAATTTCAACTTGAATTTTGATTATTTTGAATGTGATTCAATATGACATCTGAATCATAAAGACTTACAACAAGTCTTTCAATAATGTGCCTTCAGCATCATTTGGAGGTTGTGGCAACAGGCCTAGCAAGCCGGCTACTTAAAAAGACACACTGCTCAAGAAACCAATGATGAGCCTTGGAATAGGACGGAATGCCTTTCAGAGGCTCGTCGCCTGACAGGAGTGATCCTAACAGGATGGATGGTGAGAGAGAGTAGGTAGCAACAAAAAAATTTCAAGTGCTTAAAACTTTTTTCCTAGGCGTAATATCAAAATCTGTTCCCACTAATGCAAGAAATTAAATTGGGGCTAAAATTATTGTTAAATTTTCAGCTCATGTGGACCAGTGGTTTGACCCCACTATTCAATTTTTTTTCAACTTTGGGTCCAAATAACTTTCAAACCATTATAGAGTCAGAAAAATGCTCGAAATCAACTCAGAACTTCGGGAAAAAATGCATATAGCCTGAAAATTTCAGCTCAATCAGTCAAATAATGAAAAAAAAAAATTCTAACAAAATATAAGAAAATTAGGATTTTTCTTCTTGCTTTTTTAAAATTTTCTCTTTTTTTCTGTTTCTTTTGGCCGCTCCTTTTCTGCTAGTGAATGCCCATCTTTGCATTTTGATTTTAGTTGCCCCATAAGATTTGGTTGAAAATTTTTTACTTGTAGCACTAGAGGCCCTCTTCTAATTTTCTGTCTGCAGATGTTACATTTAGCTATTTCGAGCCTATCCTGAAACATTGTTAAGCACTCCCATACTGCTGATGCTGATCTTTCAGCCATAGTGACTGAAAGTATAAACAAAATAATAATTATGAAATAATGTAGCTAATTGATACATAGCAACATAATAACAATGATATGTATAGATACAGGTTATATTGATAATTTTATATCTTACATTTTTCAAACTTAACCTTAGGCTCTTACCTAGGTAAAGCTGATGAATCAAAAAAAAAAAATTTTTTTTTATTTTTTTATTTTTGTACTTATTATACAAAATTGGTAATTTTCCAAATTTTTTTTTTTGAGAAAATGCATATAATCATTAATTTAAGTGAATGTTGACTATTCTACGCCTTTCTTATAATTAAATTTATATCTAATTTATTTAACCTAAAATTTCAGTGCTTTTTAGCTCTTTACAAATTTTAGGCCACCTCGCCCAGAACCCTAGCCCCGGCTAAATTTGGGAGACCCCAGCTCCGGTCGCACATATATATATATATATATATATATATATATATATATATATATATATATATATATATATATATATATATATATATATATATATATATATATATATATATATTTTTTTTTTTTTTTTTTTTTTTTTTTTTTTTTTTTTTTTTTTTTTATCACCTCTGGTGGGCAAAGGCCAGAGGCCTACCAAAATTCCACCAGAGTTGGGGGAAAAGACGGAAGCCTGGTCAAACTAAAGGCCGACTTGTCCCGATACACGACGTTTGAAGGTGTGTAAGTCATAGGAAGTTGGAAAAATAGAAGAAGGGAGTGTGTTCCAGACTTTACCAGTAGAGTACATGTAGGACAGAGCATAGCGGTTAAGCCTGGGGTCAGAGAGTTGGACAGAGAAAGGATGAGACTGTGTGGAAAGTCGAGTCGCACGAGCCCTTCTCAGAGGAGGAGGTATGCGACGAGAGAGTTCAGAAGAGCAGTGTCCATTGTAATAGCGATAGTAAAGAGAGAGTGACGCAACAATTCGACGGGCAGAAAGAGATTGAAGAGAGTTAGTAAGAGCAGGAGAGTTGATGATGAGACGAAATGCCCTAGACTCCACCTTCTCTAGGAGAGCTGTATGTGTGGAACCACCCCAGATATGGGAAGCATACTCCATACAGGGGCGAACAACACCCCTATACAGAGCAAGCAACTGGGGTGGAGTAAAGAAATACTGAAGTCGCCTCAGAACACCCAACCTCTTAGAAGCTTGTTTAGAAAGAGAGGTAATGTGATCTTTCCAAGAAAGATCACGAGAAAAGGAAACACCGAGAATATTAAGAACAGATGAAGGTCTGAGTTGAGTGTTTTCGAAGAAGATATCATAGTTGTGTGGAAGATTGTGTCGAGTGGAGAGATGGAGGAATTGAGTTTTGGTGGCATTGAAAACAACCATGTTCTCTCTGCCCCAATTAGAAATATGAGATAGATCAGAGGTCAGCTGCTCCAAGGCAACCCTCCTTGCGTCTACTGTAATTGAAAAGAGTAATGAAGGGTGGAGTCATCAGCATAGGAGTGGATAGGAGATGAAGTAACAGAGAGAAAATCATTAATGAATAGCAGAAAAAGTGTTGGGGATAGGACAGATCCTTGAGGAACACCACTGTTAATAGATTTAAAGGAAGAGCGGTGGCCGTCTACAACAGCGGCTATAGAACGACCGGAAAGGAAATCAGAGAGAAGGATAGATTCCGAAAGAGGAAAGTTTGGAAATCAAAGCTTTGTGCCAGACTCTATCGAAAGCTTTCGATATGTCTAGCGCAACAGCAAAAGATTCACCGAAATGCCGAATAGCGGAGGACCAAGGAGTCAGAGAGAAGGGAAAGGAGATCACCAGTAGAGCGTTTCTTACGAAAGCCATACTGGCGATCAGAGATAAGATTAGAAGAATTGAGATGTTTCCAAATCTTCCTGTTAAGGATAGATTCGAAAACTTTAGAAAGAACGGAGGTTAAAGAAATTGGACGATAGTTAGAGGGTCTGAGAGGGGTCCCCCTTCTTCGGCACAGGCTGAATGAGCGCACGTTTCCAGCAAGAAGGGAAGGTTGAAGTAGAAAGACATAGGCGAAAAAGTTTACCAAGGCAGGGTGCAAGCTCGGAAGCACAAGTTTTGAGAACCACAGGAGGGATACCGTCAGGACCGTACGCCTTCTTAGTGTTAAGCTCAGAGAGAGCAGAAATAACGTCTTTAGAAGAAATTATAATTTTAGGCATAAATGAGTTGGAGGGGGTTGGAGGAGAAGGAACAGCTCCGGAATCGTCTAAGGTTGAATTAGAGGCAAAAGTTTGAGCGAAGAGTTCAGCTTTAGAGGAAGGCAAAACGGCAGTTGTACCGTCAGAAGATACTAAAGGAGGGAAAAGAGGAAGAAGCAAAGTTAGAGTTGACATTTTTTGCAAAATGCCAGAAAGGGCGTGAGGAAGTAGAGCCAGAAAGATTGTTGCATTTTGAGCGGAGAAAGGAGTTTTTAGTATTACGGAGAATAGATTTTGCACGATTCCGGGATGAAATATAAGATGCATGAGTTTCTGGAGTTTGAAGACGACGGTAATCCCTGAAGGCAGCGTCCCTGTGGCGGATAGCACGAGAACAAGCAGAGTTAAACCAAGGTTTGTTAGGTTTAGTAGAGGGAAAGAATATGGAATGTACGCCTCCATGCCAGAGAGGATCACCTCGGTTATGCGCTCAGCACACTCAGAGGGACCCCTCCCACGGAAACAGTAATCATTCCATGGAAAATCAGAGAAGTACAACCGCAAGTCAAACCAGTTAGTGGCACCGAAATGCCAGAAACGTCTCCTCGCCGAAGGCGGGGGCCGTTCTTGCGGAAGACTTGAAGAGACAGGACAAGATACAGAGATAAGAAGGTGATCGGATGAACCCAGAGGAGGAAAGAGTTTAACAGTGTAAGGAGAAGGATAAGAAGTTAGGAAAAGATCAAGTATGTTGGGTTCATCACCAAGGCGATCAGGGATACGGGTAGGGAGATGCACCAACTGCTCAAGGTTGTTCTGGATAGAAAATTGGAAGGCGAGTTCACCAGCTGGATCGTGAGAACTAGATAAAAGCCATTGGCGGTGGTGAACATTGAAATCACCTAATATGATGATTTCGGAGAAGGGAGAAGAAGAAAGAATGTGTTCTATTTTGGAGTTAAGATAGTCGAAGAATTTTGGATAGTCTGTAGAGTTAGGAGATAAGTAGACAGAACAGATAAATTTAGTTGTAGAGTTGCAAGATAGTTTAAGCCATAAGGTAGAGAATTCAGAAGACTCCAAATTAGAAACACGAGAACAGACAACATCGTTGCGCACATAAGCACAACATCCGCCTTTGGATGAAAATTTAGAATAGAGACAGTAGGAGGAAACAGAGTAGGGCTTGCTGTCAGAGCACTCAGACACCTGAGTTTCGGTTAAGAATAAGAGATGAGGTTTAGAAGAAGAGAGGTGGTGTTCGACAAAGTGGAAATTAGTAAAGAGACCGCGAATGTTGCAAAAGTTTATGAAAAAAGAAGATCGTGCACCAGGGCAAGCCGGCATAGAGGTCTTGGTGGCACCAACCCCATCACCGGAGGCCACCAACTCCCAAGTGGTGATGGGGGAAGGAGTGGATGAGGGGCATTCTTTGGATGCCGTCCCTCGTAGCATCTCTGAGGCAGTTTTTCGTTTCGCCATTTTCTTTTGCATATTAAAGGTAATGTAGGTGTAAGCGCTTGTAAATTTGTAGGAACGTGAGAAGGGAGTTGGGGGAAGGAGAAGTGGGAGCATAGACACTCCCATGTGGGACGAGGGTACACTAGAGACCCTCTGAGAAGGTGAAACGCGAAAAGGAGCGAACCAAAGGGCAACGGAGCGAAAGGGGAAGGTCTAGCCCACCCTATCACTCCGCGGTTAAGCCCAGTGGGGGGTACTTTCATCGCTTCGGATGGCGCTACCTCTCCCCCGATAATAAAATATATATATATATAATATATATATATATATATATATATATATATATATATATATATATATATATATATATATATATATATATATATATATATATATATATTTTTCACAGGTCAAGGTGTCATTTTGGACAGATGTGTATATGGTACATCAGTCTTTGCGGATACCTATATGAAACATGGTTTTCTTCCTGCAGACTGTAAGTTATTGTGTGTATATATATATTATATATATATATATATATATATATATATATATATATATATATATATATATATATATATATATATATATATATATATATATATATATATATATATATATATGCTCAAAGGAACTGTTCACTCATGTACCTCCACCTTTACGTCAGCCTTGTAGCACAAGGGATGCATTGTCTGCGCATGAATTTTATGTGAACATTGGCAACTCCAGGCTTGTCTGCTGTGTTGCCTCCTTTCCAGCTACCTCAAGTTTTGTAGGATTCTCTCCCATCTTCTGTGTTTCCTGCTGAATTTAATCTCAATTATTTTAAAGCCCACAACTGTGCGCACCTAAACTGTATAAAAATGTTGAAGAGAATTTTATAGAAATGATAAAATACAATGATTAAATTTATAATGAAGATGACAAAGAAATTACAAACTCAATAGTTGTTGCTAAGGAAAGAGCCAACCAGAAACATAGGACATAAGAGAATGCTAATTCCTATCATGCACTGCTTATAGTAAATATAAATTTCTTAAGTTGCAATTGTTATTTTAAACATGGTGCAAGAGTATTAACTTTTGAACGCACATTGTTCTTAAGAAGAATTACGATTGAAAAACTTCTGTTACAAAAATATGGAAGAAACACAATCACTGATTCACAAAGCGAAACTTGAAGATACTTACAAGGTGTCACAAAGTACTTTTACTTTTTTAAAACTTCACAAAAAAGTAGAAAAACAAAAGAACACCAAATCCAAAATGAAACCTCAAAAGACTTAAATCACTATATATATATATATATATATATATATATATATATATATATATATATATATATATATATATATATATATATATATATATATATATATATATATATATATATATATATATATATATATATATATATATATATATATATATATATATATATATATATATATATATATATATATATATATATATATATATATATATATATATATATATATATATTCAGGATTGGACCTAAGTACAAGTACTTGTACTTTTACTTGAGCCTAATGTACTTGGAAAAAATCAAGTACTTTTTCAAATACTTTTAAGTACAAGTTAAGTTTTAAATATAAAAATCCCAAAACTATTATTTATCCTGAAAAGATAACAAAATGTATGCTTGATCCCAATATCTTAAAATTTTTCATAAAAATTTTTTAATCTCTTATTATTATTATTATTATTATTATTATTATTATTATTATTATTATAATTATTATTATTATTATTATTATTATTATTATTGTTTGTTTATATTTCATAAAAATGGTAAACATTTTAGGTTATTCCAATGCTATATATATATATATATATATATATATATATATATATATATATATATATATATATATATATATATATATATATATATATATATATATATATATATATATATATATATATATATATAGAAAGCATTTGCCACCACTCTGCTCACTGGCAGGGCCCTTTTCGAGGAGATAGAAATATAAAATAATAGAAAACACACCCAAGCCTAACGGAAATCTCTGAGGTGAGTGCAGGTACAGAAGGAAAAACATGATGGAAGGGAGTTCCACAGAACAGATAGGATGCACCACAAACAGTAAGCCTACAGTTTCCAATATTCACATAAATTCATGTAAAAGCGAGGCATCCCTTGTAGCGATTGTGGAATGTGAAGGTCAGTTACCTCAAGTTACCTTTAGAAAAAAGATATAGCGCCAATGTCACATTGTAGAGATAAATGGTTGTATGAGTTTAAAATTGGAGGACAGTTAATTAGGCTTTTAGCCTTAAATTCATCCCTGTCCAAAAGAAGGATGAACTTGAAACTCCCAAATGTATGAACAGTAGTCCATACAAGGGTGGATAAGTCCCTTAAATATAATTGTTGTAACCATTTGTAGGAAAAAAAATCCCACAACCTGAACAGAAACCCAATTAATTCGAAGTTACCATAGCAACCATTGTCATGTAAAGTTTCCAAGAGAATTTATTGTTTATATTCAGACCAAGAATGTTTATGTTGTTCACGGGTAAGACATGAAGCAGATAAGAAAGCTGGAAGGTGTTTTTGAGCAGGAGATGCTTAGAAGTTGAGTTTTTAAAGAATTTAATTTTGCCAAGGTTGAGGCAACTCCACCAGGAAATCTCATCTAGATCAACAAGAATAGATGAAAGATTAAGTCAGGGAAAAAAAAATTTTTTTTTGAAATAAGTGGAAGAATGGAGAGTTGAGTCGTCAATATAATTGTAAGAATTGCTGCTGAGAAGATTGTTGATAAAAAGTAAGAATAAAGTTGGAGAGAACAAAGCCTTGAGAAGCACCATAGTTAACAGGAATATAGGAATTGGTCATTCTATTAACAAGTGCTGAAATAGATTTCATCTGAGTGGAAAGTAGAAATAAGTAAGCAAAGAGAAGAAGGAAACCAAAGGAAGGGAGCCTAGAGAATAGTAACGTGTGATAATTATTTAATTTTATAATCTATTATAAAATTTCACTTTTTAATAAATTGTTTAAAATATCTATATCATTTATCATATTTAAATATTTTATAGTATATTATTAAATATAATTATCCTTACTACCAACTATAAAATATTTATGATCATTGTGTTGTTTCTCTTCTCTTCTATTGCCTTCGTGTCTCCCCTGAATAAAGACCCCCTGGTGTAAGGGTTGAAAGTTTAGATCAGTTTAATTTTCCATCTTCCTGTTTTTAAAAATTTACCCGTTTTATCATCTTACCTTTTTTACTGTTTTAGAGCAAATTTCGGTTCACAGGAATCGATTGTAGAAATTTATTAGGAAGTAAAATATAGCATTGTGATTTTTAAATTCATAACCATATATATATATATATATAAAACATTTCTGTCACATCTTTAAAAAAAAAAAAAAAATCAATAGTGGCGTCAACTTCGGTAGCCTCGGAGAAGCCACTGAGGGTGGCTTCCAAAAATAGCCCCACATCCACCCCTTCCCCCATCACCACTTGGGAGTTAGTGGCCTCCGGTGATGGGGTTGGTGCCACCAGGACACGGCTGCCGGCTTGTCCTGATGCACGGTCTATTTTTTTTCATTAATTTCTGCAACATTCGCGGTCTGCACTCTAATTTCCACTTTGTTGAACATCACCTCTCTTCTTCTAGACCTCACCCCTTATTCTTGACCGAAACTCAGATGTTTGAGCGTTCTGATAGCAAACCCTATTCTGTTTCCTCCTACTGTCTCTATCCTCAATTTTCAGCCAAAGGCGGTTGTTGTGCATACGTGCGCAACGATGTCGTTTGTTCTCGTGTCTCTAATTTAGGAGTCTTTCCGAATTTTCCACCTTATGGCTTAGGCTCTCTTGCCATTCTACGACTAAATTCATTTGTTCAGTTTATTTATCTCCTAATTCTACTGACTATGCTAAATTCTTCGACTATTTAAACTCCAAAATAGAGCACATTCTCTCTTCTTCTCCTTTCTCTGAAATCATCATATTAGGTGATTTCAATGTTCACCACCGCCAATTGCTCTCTTCTAGTTCTCTTGATACAGCTGGTGAACGTGCCTTCCATTTCGCTATCCAAAACGACCTTGAGCAGTTGGTGCAGCTCCCTACTCGTATCATTGATCGTCTTGGAGATGAACCCAACATTCTAGGCCTTTTCCTAACTTCTAATCCTTCTCCTTATACTGTTAAACTCTTTCCTCCTCTGGGTTCCTCCGATCACCTTCTTATCTCTGTATCCTCTTCTATCTCTTCAAGTCTTCCGCAGGAAAGACCCCCTTCTACGGAAAGGAAACGTTTGTGGCACTTCGGTGCCGCAAGCTGGTCGGACTTGCGGTCGTACTTCTTCGATTTCCCGTGGAATGATTATTGCTTCCGTGGGAGGGGTCCCTCGGAGTGTGCAGAACGCATTACCGAGGTGATTCTCTCTGGCATGGAGGCATACATTCCATATTCTTTCCCTTCTACTAAACCTAACAAACCTAGGTTTAACTCTGCTTGTTCTCGTGCTATCCGCCGCAGGGATGCTGCCTTCAGGGATTACCGTCGTCTTCAAACTCCAGAAACTCACGCTACTTATATTTCATGCCGGAATCGTGCAAAATCTATCCTTCGTAACACTAAAAACTCCTTTCTCCGTAGAAAACTGCAATAATCTTTCTGGTTCCTCTTCACATTCTTTCTGGCATTTTGCAAAAAATGTCAACTCTAACTTTGCTTCTTCCTCTTTCCCTCCTTTAATATCTTCCGACGGCACAACTGCTGTTTTACCTTCTTCTAAAGCTGAACTCTTTGCTCAAACTTTTGCCTCTAATTCAACCTTAGACGATTCCAGAGCTATTCCTCATCTTTCAACCCCCTCTATCTCAATTATGCCTAAAATTAGAATTTCTTCTAAAGATGTTATTTCTGCTCTCTCTGAGCTTAATACTAAGAAGGCGTATGGTCTCGATGGTATTCCTCCTGTGGTTCTCAAAACTTGTGCTTCCGAGCTTGCACCCTGCCTTGGTAAACTATTTCGTCTTTGTCTCTCTACTTCAACCTTCCCTTCTTGCTGGAAACATGCGCTCTTTCAACCTGTGCCAAAGAAGGGGGACCCCTCTCAACCCTCCAACTACCGTCCTATTTCTTTGACCTCCGTTCTCTCTAAAGTTTTCGAATCTATCCTTAACAGGAAGATTTGGAAACATCTCAATTCTTCTAATCTTATCTCTGATCGCCAGTATGGCTTTCGTAAGAAACGCTCTACTGGGTGATCTTCTTTCCTTTCTCTCTAACTCTTGGTCCTCCGCTATTCGGCATTTCGGTGAATCTTTTGCTGTCGCGCTGGACATATCGAAAGCCTTCGAAAGAGTCTGGCACAAAGCTTTGATTTCTAAACTTCTCTCTTTCGGTATTTATCCTTCTCTCTGTGATCTTCTCGCTAATTTTCTTTCTGGTTGTTCTATAGCAGCTGTTGTAGACGGCCACCGTTCATCCTTCTCCTAGAGAAGGGTTCTGTCCTATCACCTACACTTTTTCTACTTTTCATTAATGACCTTCTCTCTATCACCTCATCTCCTATCCACTCCTATGCTGATGACTCCACCCTTCATTATTCCTTCCAGTTTGAAAAACGTCCCCACCCAACAGCAGTTGAATAGACTCGAGAAGGGTAGCCTTGGAGCAACTAACCTCTGATCTTTCTCGTATTTCAAATTGGGGCAGAGAAAACATGGTTGTTTTCAATGCCTCAAAAACTCAATTCCTTCCATCTCTCCACTCGACACAATCTTCCACACAACTATGATATCTTCTTCGAAAACACACAACTCAAGCCTTCATCTGTTCTTAATATTCTTGGTGTTTCATTTTTCTCGTGATCTTTCTTGGAAAGATCACATTACTTCTCTTTCTAAACAAGCTTCTAAGAGGTTGGATGTTCTGAGGCGCCTTCAGAATTACTTCACGCCACCCCAGTTGCTTGCTCTGTATAGGGGTGTTGTTCGCCCCTGTATGGAGTATGCTTCGCACATCTGGGGTGGTTCCACACAAACAGCTCTCCTAGAGAAGGTGGAGTCAAGGGTATTTCGTCTCATCAACTCTCCTGCTCTTACTAACTCTTCAATCTCTCTCTGCCCGTCGAATTGTTGCGTCACTCTCTCTTTACTATCGCTATTACAACGGACACTGCTCTTCTGAACTCTCTCGTCGCATACCTCCTCCATTGAGAAGAGCTCGTGCGACACGCCTTTCTACACATTCTCATCCTTTCTTTGTCCAACTCTCCGACCCCAGACTTAACCGCTATGCTCAGTCTTACATATACTCTACTGGTAAAGTCTGGAACACACTCCCTTCATCTGTTTTCCCAACTTCCTTTGACTTGCATACTTTCAAACGCCGTGTATCTGGACACGTCGGCCACCATCGACCATGTTAATAGATCTTTCCCAACTCCGGTGGAATTTGGTAGGACTCCGGCCTTTGCCCACCGGAGGAAACATATATATATATATATATATATATATATATATATATATATATATATATATATATATATATATATATATATATATATATATATATATATATATATATATCCATTCAAATGCCATCTTGAGGCAGTCCCAAAGGTGTTCGATAGGGTTGAGGTCAGGGTTTTGCATCATCAGTGATCCAATGTGCTTGATTCCTAGCTAACTAGTCATTGTACTTTGAGTATGACCTAGTCCCCTCCTTGCCAATTTCGCTTCATGGAGCTGTCATCTGACAGTTATGGTTCAAATCTACACATTCCTTTAAGTTACAAGGTCATTTTGAAGCTTATTATTAGTGGACTTTGTTTCTGCAGATATCGCTCGCACATCGCAGTCATAACCATCTTCCTGCCAGATGTGATGTCAGTAGTGCTACTTCATGCCACGGAACCGACTAACTACGCGACTTAATTGTGTTATAATGCACACCAAACACACCCGTTCACATTTAATATTTCAGCATTCCTTTGAGTTGATCACTTATGCAGTATTAAACACACAATGTAATGGATAAAATCAACATTTAAAGGAGATTCACAATTTTGTATTAATTTGTGAAAATACAGTAGGTGTATTTACACATTTTAAATGAAGAAAACATTAAAAATTTTAAGACTGGATTAGCATCTTGAACATTTGTGTACGTCAGTTGTTCTTTAGTTTGTTCGTAGTAATCAGTGCTGGAGGTTGTAGTTGAACTACTTAAAGATTCTTCTCTTTTACTCTTTAAATGCAGCAGAATTTTGAACTTTTAATTTGTATAAAAGTAATACATAAATAGTTTTTTTCTGAACTGAGGATGTGTTTAATGTCTATTTTATTTTTCATCTCCTTTGGAAGTACCCTTAGACTTGTAATTATTTTTTTTTTATGATTTGAAAATAGATTTAAACATGCTTTTTAAAAATCTTTACTCACTTTAAAAATCCAAATATATATGAGTAAAATTCTCAAATATGCATAACTGCAAGGTTAACAATACTAATTTAAAAATTATTTTGAAGTGAGCATATATATATATATATATATATATATATATATATATATATATATATATATATATATATATATATATATATATATATATATATATATATATATATATATATATATATATATATATATATATTAGTGATGGGATTATTAATCAGCATCGATAATCGGAAGAATTGTCAATTTTCATGGAACTGGAATTGGCATCAGAATTGGAATTTTTCTTCAACTTTTCCGATTCTCACATTTCTGGTTATTTTAAAAAATAAAGCATTTAACAAAGTAAATTTCAAATACCAACTATATATATATATATATATATATATATATATATATATATATATATATATATATATACATATATATATATATATATATATATATATATATATATATATATATATTATATATACCCACCAGAGTTAATAATTTAAGCGCCGACATTTCCCGATACACGGCTCTTGAAAGTATCTAAGTCAAAGGAAGTTGGGAAAACTGATAAAGAGAGTGTGTTCCAGACTTTACCAGTATAGTGTATGTGAGATTGAGTCTGGTGTCAGAGTTGTACGGAGAAAGGATGAGGCTGTGTAGAAAATGCTTGTCACACGAGCAATTCTCAATGGCGGAGGTATACGATGGAAGAGTTCATAAGAGCAGTGTCCATTGTAAAAGTGATAGTATAGAGAAAGTGACGCAAATGGTTCAATGAGCAGAAAGAGATTGGAGAGAATTAGTGTGAGCTGGAGAGTTAAGACGAAAAGCTGTAGACTCCACCTTATCAAGGAGAGCTGTATGAGTGAGGTATACTCCATATAGGGGCGAACAACACCCCTATAAAGAGAAAGCAACTGATGTGGCGTAAAAAAAATCATGAAGGCGCCTCAGAACACCCAACGTCTTAGAAATTTTTTTAGAAAGAGAAGCAATGTGATCCTTCCAAGAAAGATCACGAGAGAAAGAAACACCAAGAATATTAAGAACAGATGAAAGCTTGAATTGTGTGTTTTCAAAGGTGTTATAGTTGTGTGAAAGGTTGTATCGTGTAGAGAGAGAAAGGAACTGAATTTTGAGGCATTGAAATCAATTTTGTTTTCTCTGCCAAAATTTGAAATACGAGAAAGGTAAGAGGTCAGTTGCTCCAAGGCCACCATTCTAGCGTCAGTGAACTGTTGCTGGGAGTGGCGTCTTTCAAAATGAAAGGAAAAAATAGGGTGGAGTCATCAGCATAGAGAGAATAGGTGCGAAGTAATAGAGAGGTCGTTTACGAAAAGTAGAAAAAGTGTTGGTGATAGGACAGAACCCTTTAATAAATTTAAAGGATGAACGGTGGCCGTATACAACAGCAGCTATAGAACGACCGGAAAGAAAATCAGCCAGAAGGATAGACTCGGAAAGAAAGAAAGTTAGAAATCAAAGCTTTGTACCAAACCCTATCCAAGGATTTCGAGATGTCCAACGATCGGAAGACCAATAGTCAGAGAGAAGTGAAAGAAGATCATCAGTACAGCGTTTCTTAACGAAAGTCATACTGGCGATCAGGGACAAGATTTGAGGAATTGAGATGTTTCCAAATCTTTCTGTTAAGGATAGATTCGAAAACTTTAGAAAGAACAGAGGTTAAAGAAATAGAACTAGTTAGAGGGTTGAGATGGTTCTCCCTTCTTCGATACATTTGAATGAGCGCAAGTTTCCAGCAAGAAGGGAAGGTTGAAGTAGAAAGAAAGACAAAATGGTTTATCATGGCAGGGTGCAATTGTAGAAGCACAAGTTTTGAGAACCACAGGAAAGAGACCATCAAGACCGTATGCCTTCTGAGTATTAAGCTCAGAGAGAGTAGAAATAACGTCTTTAGAAAGAAATTACAATTTTAGGCATAATGAATTCTAGGGAGTTGAATTTGGTGGAAAACCTCCGGAATCGTCTAAAGTTGAATTTGAAGCAAACGTTTGCGCGAAGAGTTCAGCTGTAGAAGTCAAAACGGCAGTTGTGCCATTGAAAGATACTAGAGGAGGGAAAGAGGAAGAAGCAAAGTTAGAGTTGACATTTTTTGCAAAATGCCAGAAAGGGCATGAAGGAGAAGAACTAGAATGTTGCGGAGGATAGATTTTGCACGAATTCGGAATGAAAAATAAGTTATATAAGTTTCTGGAGTTTGAAGACTGTAATCCCTGAGGCGAATATCACGAGAACAAGCAGAGCTAAACCTAGTTTTGTTAGATTTAGTAGAAGGGAAAGAATATGGAATGAACGCCTCCATGCCAGAGAGAATTCCTCAGTAATACGCTCGGCACACTCCGAGGGACCCCTCCAATAAGCAATAATCAATCCATGGTAAATGAAAGAAGTCCGACCAGCTTGAGGCACCGAAATGCCACAAACGTTTCCTCGCACTAGGAGAGGGTCTTTCTTGCAAAATACTAGAAAAAATAGAGGAGGATACAGATATAAGAAGGCGATAGGAGGAACCCAGAGATGGATAGAATTTGACAGTATAAGGAGAAGGATTAAAAGTCAGAAAAAGGTCTTGAATGCTGTGTCCCTCTCCAAAACGATCAGGGATACAAGTAGAGAGCTGCACCAACTGCTCAAGGTCATTTTGGATAGCGAAAATGGAAGGTACATTCACTAGTTGTATCATGAAAGGTAGAAGAAATCAATTTTAGGGCTTAGGCGTACTGGAATTTCTTCTATTTTTGCATTAGGAATGGTATTACACCCTATTATGCACCATGCAGGACATATATTGGTATATTTCTATAAGAATACATGCGATTATATATGTGAAAGGTGGTCCTAAACTATATTATGAAATGAATTCGTGAATTATCAGTGAAATATTTTTGTCCAACACACTATATATATATATATATATATATATATATATATATATATATATATATATATATATATATATATATATATATATATATATATATATATATATATATATATATATATATATATATATTATATATATATATATAATATAAAAAAAAAAAAAAAAAAAAAAAAAAAAGAAAAATTTACACCACTAGGTCTTAGATTTTGCTTAAACTTTGTTTATCTACTGTCTTTTACCTAAAAACAAAGAAAATGAGGTTAAAAATTTTTTAAAATTTTTTTGGGGGATTTTATAGCCCCCCAAAATTTGGAGTTTTCAAAATTTTGGTTTTTTTCAAGAGGTCGTAACTTTGGTTCTAGAAGTGATAGAGTTGTGAAACAAAATGCATTCTATGCCAAATGGCCTGATAAACAAGAGTTACTCTAAGCATTTTTTACCTAAAACTTATTTTATTAAAAGTTATAGAACATTTAACATTTGGGGGCTGCTTCCCCCCCTTATGGCCAATCGATACAAAAATTTTTATTAGTGTTAAAAATGTTCTATATCATTTGCTCATAAAAGTAAACAATGAAACACTTGTTAATTTAAGTATTTAATGCATATAATCTTACTTTAAATAATTGGAGGTGCACAGAAATTAGTATGTTTAAATACTTTTTATAAATTTAAAATAATACTTTAATATTTATATTCATTTATTAATTACTTTAATTTGTTTCTACTTACAGATCAGTAATTATTTAAATGTAAATATGTCTGGTAATTATAAAAAATCCTGTTGCAACCCTTATTATAAGCATAAAAAAATTATATTAAAAAGTTTGTGTCCCATTCCACAATGCATTGTTGACAAAGTTGACAGAGAACTTGCAATTCCTTCAAATGCATTTGTTTACACTGCCTTCTTGAACAAGCTTCAGGAACAATGTCAAATACCGATTGAGGGGAATGAAATAGATTCTTCTGATATAGAATCAACAGGCGTAGTAGAAGAGAACCAAGTATTTGAGGATTAAGCAGCAACTGTATAATACAGTGTTTTCTGAGCTTGGAGTCACACCAGTCAAACTTCTTAAGTAAATACTGAAAGAAATTCAGATCTTAAAATGAATTCATATTTATTTTTCCAATCTATAATTTTTTCGTAAATTATATGTATGAATGAACTGTTTTTGAATTTTGTAAACTAATTGTCTCTCAAAATATAATTTTGCAGACGGCATCCATAAAAATGTCCATGCAAAGGTACTCAGTAGTAAGGCAGAAAAGGCATGTATTTCTTTGAAACATAAGTTGAAAGATGTATATTCAACATATATTGCAGGGGTGGCCAACCTGCGCCTCGCGAGCCACATGCGGCTCTTTGAAGGATTATTTGTGGCTCTCGATAAATGTACCCGAGTTCCCTTTTTATTTTTGTGCTATTATATTTTTTAAAAATATTATCGTTCCGTATGTGTTTCAAAATGTCTTTTAAATTACTGAATCATGTTATTCCACTTTAAAATTCGTGAAATCCAAACCCCGATCAGTATTAACTAACCAGCATCTCAAAGAATTACTGAGAAGTGCTGTCACCAATTATTCACAAAATTTTAAAGAATTATCAAGAGAAGTAAAATAAATGTGTTTAATTTTTAATATTTAAATTCAAAACACATATTTTGTACTTTCATTTATATATTTTCAATAAATATAATTTCTGTAAAAAAAATTTTTAATACCTTTTTTTGCATACCTTTTTAATTAATAGAGGTGGACCGGATAGTAATTTTTTACTATCCGCGGATGCGGATGCGGTTGCGGATATTCAATTGCGGATATCCGCAAATGCGGATGCGGATAGTTTAATTTTTTAAAGTTTTGCTATAGATTTTTGGAATTTTAAATATAATATCCAGAATCTATGTTACCAGGGTGTGGGACGGGGACCCAACTCTTGAACACCCCACCAACCTCTTTCCCCAACCTTAACCCATTTTGAAAAAGGTTATATATATATATATATATATATATATATATATATATATATATATATATATATATATATATATATATATATATATATATATATATATATATATATATATGCCAGTAATTCAGTATTACCTTCACACTTCACAGTTTCACATATTCCATTTGAAGTTAATAATTGGTAAGTTATTTTTTAGAAATAAAAGCTTTTGGGCTCTTTCAGGTGAAAGTTTGGTTCGCTTTTCGTCGTAAATGAGGCCTGCTCCAACTGAAAAGACGCTCACTAGCAACACTAGTTGAAGGACATGCTAAATAAGTCCTTGCCAGCTCAGCAAGAAAAGGGAAACTTTTGCAATTATCTCTCCACCAAACCAGTTGGTCTTTATCTGCCTCCAAACGTGGGAGTTTCAGATAATTTTCAATAATCGATATTGTATCCTTTGACACTTCTGACTGTGATTCTTCATCTCTGCTGGAAGCTAGAAGATCTTTCATTGATTTAGCAATGCTTAAGCTAACAGATTTTGTTTCTTTTGTATCTGAGAGCTTTTGCTTTTTCTTGAAAGGCGTTATTTTAGCTGTTTCTATCATCTCATCGCATAAGCATCCTAATTTGATTTTAACATTCTGAGAAACAAGTGGTTTAAAAAATTTTGTTTTGTACCTAGGATCTAAAAAGGTTGCAATTGTATAAGCATCATCATTTTCCAGGTTTTCAAATCTGTCGTTCATCTCCTTCATTAATGTTTCAGTCATCCTTGAAACTCCCTTAGACTTAATAACATTTGTTAACACAACTTTCAATGTTGAAACAAGTGGTATCACATCTGACAAACATGATTCAGCTGAACT
>SEYY01000981.1:49494-69494 GCA_009176605.1 Armadillidium nasatum
ATCATGCAAAAAAAGAGAAAATTTACACCACTAGGTCTTAGATTTTGCTTAAACTTTGTTTATCTACTGTCTTTTACCTAAAAACAAAGAAAATGAGGTTAAAAATTTTTTAAATTTTTTTGGGGGGATTTTATAGCCCCCCAAAATTTGGAGTTTTCAAAATTTTGTTTTTTTTCAAGAGGTCATAACTTTGGTTCTAGAAGTGATAGAGTTGTGAAACAAAATGCATTCTATGCCAAATTGCCTGATAAACAAGAGTTACTCTAAGCATTTTTTACCTAAAACTTATTTTATTAAAAGTTATAGAACATTTAACATTTGGGGGCTGCTTCCCCCCCTTATGGCCAATCGATACAAAAAATTTTATTGGTGTTAAAAATGTTTCTTATATCATTTTTCATAAAAGTAAATAATGAAACACTTGTGAATTTAAAGTATTTAATGCATATATCTTACTTTAAATAATTGGAGGTGCACAGAAATCAGTATGTTTAAATACTTTTTATAAATTTAAAATAATACTTTAATATTTATATTCATTTAATTAATTACTTTAATTTGTTTCTACTTACAGATCAGTAATTATTTAAATGTAAATATGTCTGGTAATTATAAAAAATCGTGTTGCAACCCTTATTATAAGCATAAAAAAATTATATTAGAAAGTTTGTGACCCATTCCACAATGCATTGTTGACAAAATTGACAGAGAACTTGCAATTCCTTCAAATGCATTTGTTTGCACTGCCTGCTTGAAAAAGCTTCAGGAACAATGTCAAATACCGATTTGAGGGGAATGAAATAGATTCTTCTGATATAGAATCAACAGGCGTAGCAGAAGAGAACCAAGTATTTCAGGATGAAGCAGCAACTGTAAATACAGTGTTTTCTGAGCTTGGAGTCACACCAGTCAAACTTCTTAAGTAAATACTGAAAAAAATTCAGATCTTAAAATGAATTCATATTTATTTTTCCAATCTATAATTTTTTGTAAATTATATGTATGAATGAACTGTTTTTGAATTTTGTAAACTAATTGTCTCTCAAAATATAATTTTGCAGACGGCATCCATAAAAATGTCCATGCAAAGGTACTCAGTAGTAAGGCAGAAAAGGCATTGTCATTTCCTGCTTGTCAAACATAATTGTTAGATCTAACTCAACATCATTAAGATAGCTAAAACTCAAAGTGCATAGATGGATATACAGATGGAAAGTATTCCGGAATCCAGAAAGGCTATTGTAATTTAGGTGATTAACATTTGCTTATAAAATTATTCATTTAAATGGTTCAGGATGCACAAATTTTTTTATATAACAAATTCCACTAATTAACATGCTATTACATAGTGTACATTACAGTATGCTGACAGTAAGCTTGATCACAAAAGTTACTGTTTTATCAGTGATTCTCTAGAGCATTCAACTACTGCAGTCTATACTTTTCAAAAACATTTTATGAAAATAATAACTCAAAAGTTTTCAACAATAAAAAAAGTTCATTACTTTTCAGATGGTTGTAAGGCACAATATAAAAACCGGTTCAATTTTATTAACTTATGTTATCATGAGGATGATTTTGAAGTAAAAGCAGAGTGGAATTTTTTTGCAACAAGTCATGGGAAAAGTGTGTGTGATGGAATAGGGGGCACAATAAAAAGAGCTGTTGCAAAAAGAAGCTTGCAAAAAACAGTGTCAGACCACATTTTGACTCCAGAATCCTTTTACAACTTTTGTAAATCTAATTTTAAGAACATTGAATGCATTTTTGTTTCAAAGACTGAAATAGAAGTGAATAAAAACATCTTGTCAAGTAGATTCCAGAAGGCTCTTCCAATTAAAGGTTCTACAGGTTTTCATAGATTTATCCCTAGTGGAAAAAATAAATTATTTGCTTACCAGACATCTAATGATAAATCACCAATATTGTTTAAAATGAGTAAAGTTGAATCTGATTTAAGTGACACAGAAAATAGTGGAACTGAAATTGATTATACTCCAGGACAATATGTTGCTTGCATAAATGATAAGGCCCTTTGGATGGGGCATTATTGAAGAGGTATCACATGAATTTAAGAGATTACAAAATTAATTTCTTACAGCAATCTGCTAAACAGCCCTACAAATACATCTTTCCCGAAAAAAAGGATGAATGTTGGATACCAGAAGATGACATATTGTGTATGATGTCAAGTTCAACCATTATTCCAGGGATTAATATAGCATACTCATTTGAGAAAAGGGATGTAAAAAATGTTAATTGTTTAATGAAATTGAAGATTAAAAACAGCTAAATGTATTTTTACTTACTAAAACTCATGTAATTTAATATTATACATAAAGGAAATTAATGTTAATTGTTAAGAAAGCTATACATTAGGGATTAATTAAACATTAATAAAGTATTTGACTAATGTTATAAGGAAAAATGTGTGCACCTCCCATTATTCAAAGTAAGATATATGCATTAAATACTTTAATTCACAAGTGTTTCATTATTTACTTTTATGAGCAAATGATAAAGGAACATTTTTAACACCAATAAAATTTTTTGTATCGATTGGCCATAAGGGGGGGAAGCAGCCCCCAAATGTTAAATGTTCTATAACTTTTAATAAAATAAGTTTTAGGTAAAAAATGCTTAGAGTAACTCTTGTTTATCAGGCCATTTGGCATAGAATGCATTTTGTTTCACAACTCTATCACTTCTAGAACCAAAGTTATGACCTCTTGAAAAAAAACAAAATTTTGAAAACTCCAAATTTTGGGGGGCTATAAAATCCCCCAAAAAAATTTAAAAATTTTTTTTTTTTTTTTTTTTTTTTTTTTTAAAAGACAGTAGATAAACAAAGTTTAAGCAAAATCTAAGAAAATTTGTTTTTGTATATATATATATATATATATATATATATATATATATATATATATATATATATATATATATATATATATATATATATATATATATATATATATATAATATATATTATATAATATATATATTATTCACAGATGGAAGGTGACATCATCACAATGAAATTCCACCAAATACATATAGGGCCGTAAACAGCTCGTTTACGTAATATCAAGGGGACAATATGGGGAATAACACAAGCATTGTACACCAGAGCTAAAGACGTTGCAGGTTCCATAGGCGGGATGCCATAACTAGTATTGCAAAAATGGTAGGTGATGTCATCACGGGAATATCTTGTATACCTATTTCCAAGGGGAGTCATCTAAAGAAGCTGATGTATGGGAAATATATTACCGAAAGGTAACATTTACTTCGGAGAGTCGAGGAAAGCACAACACGTATTAGGTAGACTAAGAAACTCCTGCAGTTGCAGGCCGGTGTGGTACACCAGTGAGAGTTATGTATTCAGACTAAGGGCTTACATTTTAAACTTCGTATACTTCGATGGCATATATATATATATATATATATATATATATATATATATATATATATATATATATATATTATATATATATATATATATATATATATATATATATATATATATATATATATTATATATATATATATATATATATATATATATTATTAGGGATAAAATGAGATGGTGGAATGATTTAGGCTCTTAGAGCTAAATATCCCTAATATAAGAAATTTTCGAAATTGCCCCTTTTCACAAAAAATTTACTTTATGAAAAGAATGTACGAACTTTAGTTGTTAATTATTTACCCTTAATCATCATTAGATATAAATTAATAGAAAAAGCAAAACACTCTTACCTCGGTCAAAATCTTATGCTACGAAGATTTGAAAAATTTCGTAATTTTTCGGTCTAGAGAAGAACGTTACCTCTTATTTAGATGATCAGGGTAGTCGTAGTTTAGGTTGTCTTAATTAGTAAACCGCCAAACCGTTAACCTACCACGCTGTTTAGTTCAAGCAGAAAGCTAGCTCGAAATATACCTCCGAAGTTACACTTACGATAAAGCTACCTACTTTTACCTTCCAACGCAATGCAATCGATAGGTCAAGACGATCCACTATAGATAAATAATAAGACAAATTCGAATTGTTCAAAAGTAGAAAGTTCAAAAATAGTTCAAACACAACACTTTTTAAATAAACTCAAGTCAGGACGAAATTTTAATTTTACTTCATGAACGATAACCAGCGAAAGAACTAAAAAAAATGTTTATTCGACTTCGTTAAAACTCAAAATTCTAACCAAAGCAAGAGCGTTTTAAACCTCAATTGACTCTGACCACGGCTTTATTTTATCTTTAAGATTTTACGAATCAAATTTTAAAATGAACGAACACATTTTTAATTTATGAAAATCTCGCGGCGTAAATTCTAATATATATATATATATATATATATATATATATATATATATATATATATATATATATATATATATATATATATATATATATATATATATATATATATATATATATATATATATATGGTATATATAAAGTTCTTTGATGTTTCTTTCAGATTCATTTCCTCTTTTGTTTTTCAATACTTTCTGTGAAGCTTTAAAAATCTACAGTATTTCACTTTTGAAATATTTCTTATTATTCAAAAGTTAACACTCTTGTGCCGTGTTTTAAATAATAATTACGAGTTAAGAAATGTAGATTATTTTAAATATTGTTTGGTAGAAACTTGCGTCTCTTTTCTGTTTTCCTTTTGGTTTTGACCGCAATCCGGTAGCTTCAGCGAGAACTCGTTGGTTCTTTTTTCCATTTCATTATAAATTTAATCATTGTATCCTTATTATAAAATTCTCTTTGTATATCTCATAATTTAATACGAAGCAACATCAAAGGTAAGCTTTTTATAATATTGATCTTATTTATTAAAAACCAGCCAACCCTTCATTTGAAATCGCTTTACCTTCATTGATGACCTCCCCTCTTCTTCATATATTAACAATATTTAAAATAAGTTATTAATGTTAATTTAAATTAATATCCGGAAATTTTAGCTGGATAGTAAGGACCGAATATCCGGCTTTTGAAAATTGCCAGATATCCGATATCCAATTATCCAGCAAATTTGCTATCCTGCCCATCCCAAATATATATATATATATATATATATATATATATATATATATATATATATATATATATATATATATATATATATATATACTATCACGGGCAGAGCCCCTTTTCAAGGAAGGGGCTTATTAAAGAGAAAGAAAGAAGAGAACCCACCAAGACCCGAACCTAACACACACCTCTCAGGTGGGCACAAACAGAAGCCTTGAAGAGAGGAAGATTAAATGCAGGAGGAAAAATAGATGATGGTAGGGAGTTCCACAGAAAAGAGGTGGTTGAAAAGGAGGAGGCACCACAAAGGTCAAGTCTGGGGTTTCCAGCATCCACACAAAATTCGTGTGAAAGCAAGGCACCCTTTGTACAATAAGAGCGACGCAGTGGTGGTGGAATGCGAGAGGCCAATTCCCTCCAGCACCTGTCATTGTAGTACTTGTAGAATAGAGGTAGTGCGCCAATGTCACGTTGCAGAGATAGAGGATCAAGAGAGTTTGAAAGTAGAGAACAGTTTATTAATATTTTAGCCTTAGACTCAACCCTATCCAGAAAAGATCAGGAACTGGAGCCCCCTCAAATGTTAGAACAGTAATATCAAAAGCTTACAAGAATTTTCCAAAGTTCAGTTTTGATATTCCTAAGACAATATTGGTTGCCTATTAAGAAGTTCATGTTTGATTACCAAAGGAGAAAGTTCCCAAGGTCCAGATCAGCAAGATTAGAATCGGAAAGTTGAAGACGAGAAGCAACTCTAGAAGCAAAAGAGGGAGCAGATTTAAAATGAGTAGAAGGATGGAGATTTGAGTCATCAGCATAAGAGTGAACAGAGTTAGAAGTGCAGTTGAGAAGGTCGTTAATGGAAGTAAGAATAAAGTTGGAGATAAAACAGAACCCTGAGGAACACTAAAATTGACAGGAAATGAAGAAGAGATCGCTCCATCTACAAGTGCCGAAATGAAACTATCTGAGAGAAAACTAGATAAGGGTAAGCAAGAGAAGGAGGAAACCCAAAAGAAGGGAGCTTAGAGAGCAGCGACGCAAGCAATACCCAGTTAAAAGCCTTGGATATATCAAGCACAACCACATAAGACTCCCTTAAGTCCCTAAGGGCAGAAGACCATAAATCAGAGAGATATGAAAGTATGTCACCAGTTGATCTCAAGCATCAAAAGTCATACTAATGATCTGAGAGAATGAATGACTCCAAATGGTCCAGGAAATGAGAGTTGAGGAGAGGTTAAAAATTTTTAGACAGAACACAAGTGAGAGCTATAGTTCGATAGTTGTAAGGGTCAGAGCGGCTATCTATATATAATATATATATATTATATATATATATATATATATATATATATATATATATATATATATATATATATATATATATATATATTGAATCAGATAAAAACTACACCATTGATCAAGTTTGGAACACTTTGAAGCCTGAAATGATGCGACCACACCTGATAATTTACTTAGACACTCCTGTAGATGTGATTCGGAAAAACCTTGAGAAAAAGAACAATCCATTATATCTCAATTCACCGGTGATGCAGCCAAAGGTTCTCGAGGACTTTGAAAAGAACTACAAATTTAATTATCTACAAGAGATGAGGTACTAAGTTTCCAGTGACCTTTTGCGGTACTCTTGTGTTACTCTAACAGTAATTTTGATGATTAAAATTTTGATTCTAATAATAATATCTGCTTTTTCAAAACCCTTTAATTAAATTTTTTGTACTCATGCTCAAAAAGCTTTAAAAAGATTTCTTTTTAATGAAGCAGTAGGTTATTACAATTCTCATTGTCGCTTCAAATTTTTTAGTGATATTGTATACAAATAAATTCCTTGAAAATTTAAGGCTTACATTTTGCTTATTTAAATAATAAATATTTCTGGTAGGATAACAAATTTTTATTTTTCAGCACTCATGCAGAGCTTCTTATTTATGACAATAGCGAAGATGTTGAAACAGAGATTGTTGTTGAGGATATTGAGAGAGTTAATTTAGATGACTATGGTCAGCATGACCCAAAAATGAAGGATTGGAGACTTGTTGACGAAAATTTTTGGAATCAACGCAGAGTAGAGTAATTTAACAATTATTTTTTTCATTTTATAAGCAAATTTTTTTTTTTTACCAGAGTATCTTGAAGATGCTTTAATCATGCGTTATTTTTTTTTTTTTAATTAAACTTTAAATAATTCTGGACAAAATTTGAAGTTTACAAGATGCCAAGGGTTGTAGACACCATATACTTAATATTTTAAAAGCATTTTTTTTTTTATTAAAAAGCGAATAGTCGTGGCTCGATATATATATATATATATATATATATATATATATATATATATATATATATATATATATATATATATATATATATATATATATATATATATATATATATATATATATATATATATATATATATATATATATATATATATATATATATATATATATATATATATATATATATATATATATATATATATTATATATATATATATATATATATATATATATATATATATATATATATATATATATATATATATATATATATATATATATATATATATATATATATATATATATATATATATATATATATATATATATATATATATATATATATATCCTTTTTTTTAACTTTTTTGCCCCTTGGACCTTCCTCACTGGAAGGGCCACACTGCCTTTAGGAAATCCGCAACGGCCGCCGGCCGTACCCAAAGGTCTCTCAGAGAGATGTGATGGAGGGTTCTGTGTTGTGTAAGGGAGGGGCATCTCAGAAGGAGGTGTTCTGTTGTGTCTGGTTCTTGCATACATCTTTGACATATTGAGGATAGTGTGTTTTGTATATTGAATCTATGTTTGTATGCTTGTAGGTTAGGGTGGTGGCCTGACCTTAATCTGGATAGGGTAATTTGGGTTTTGCGTGGTAATGTGTTTTGTGTATTTGCTATGTCGTGGGGTTGTTCGTTGAGAAGATGATTTGGTTGGCGGGTGTTGAGATAATTTAGTGTTATGATGGTGTGTATGTGTTTGATTAGTGGTGTGTTGTTTGCAGTAGGTGGAATGGTTCTGAATATGTTACTGTAGTATAGGGCAGGGGATGATGGAGGTAATTTTAGACAGTGTCTTGTGTGGTCTTGTAGGGTATAGTGATAAGGGTGTGATATGTCTAGGGCGTTTGTGTAGAATTGGGTTCCTATCATGTCTAGGTGAACACGGATCAGTAGTATTTTTGTTTCTTCGTGTAAATGCAAAATTGGAGTGGTTCTAGTGCAACCTGTGAGGATTCGAAGAGCTGTATTTTGTTGTTTTTTTTTTGTAATTTCTCTGTGTTAGGCTGGAGATGCGTAATTAAGTGTTGGTCTGATGAACTGTTTGTTTGCTATGATGAGGGTGGTTAGTTCGTTACTGAAATTGTTATGTGACAGTGTTCGAATGATGTTTAATTTCCTGTTTGCAGTGTTGGTTATGTTTTGGATGTGTTTTGAGAAGGTGAAGTGTGTGTCATATGTGAAGCCTAGGATCTTTGGAAATTTATTTAAAGGAATGAGGGTATTATTTAGTTTTACGTGGGGGTGGAGAGAAGATTGGTGTCTATCGGTAGTAATAAGAGTAATTGAGGATTTTTCGGGGCAAGCTGTCATTCTGTTTGATTTTAGTTGTTGGATGTATGATTGAGTGAGTGTGGTGGCTGTGGGTATGGAAGGGTTTTGTATCGAAATGGATATGTCGTCGGCATATGTTAGTAGTTTTATATCTGGTGTTTGTGGGGTGGGTAGGTCTGCTGTGTACAGGTTAAAAAAAAAAAGAGGGGATAGGATGGCTCCCTGTGGTACACCATTTCTTAGTTTTACTGTTTTTGAAAGATGGTTTTTGTTGTAGACTTGAGCTGTACAGTCGGAGAGGAAGTTGGAAATCCATTTTTTATAATTGTTGGGTATAGGTGAATGTAGGATTTTTTGTATGAGATTATGTTTATGGACTGTATCAAATGCCTTGTTGATGTCGATGGCAATGAGTATGGTCCTGTGGGATGGTTTTTTGTTCAGGCCATTTATTATGTTTTGAGAGAGTGGTGAGGGCCGTGGTGGTTGAGTGAGATTTCCTGAATCCGTGTTGAAATTGTGGGGTTTGCATGAGTGGTTAGGTTTTTGAGTGAATTGAGTTTTTTTTAAGAATTGCATAGTGTGGATAGGAAGGAGATCAGGCGATATGAAGATGGGAGGTTTGGGTCTTTCCTGGGTTTTAGTTTGGGGGTAATTATTGCCTTCCATATTGCGGGGATGAGGTTGTATGTGTATGATTTGTTGTATATTTGGGTTAGGTATGTTGTGGCTATGGATCCTAGGTGTTTTAGATGTAAATTTGAGATGTTACCTGGGCCTGTAGCTGTGAAGTTTTTGAGTGTTTTGATTCCTTGGGTTGTGTCCTGGTGAGAGAAGGGGGGGGGGTGTTTGGATTGTGTTCTAAGTGTGTGTGCTTGAGCTGTCGGATTATTTTCCTATTGTTGTTGTGAGTGGGTTTTTAGGAGATGTTTGAGTAGTGCTGAGCGAAAATATTGCAGTGTTGTTTAGGTGAAGGAAGAGTGTTGTTGTTTTCTTTTAAGGCTTCGTTTAGTGTTGGAGGATTGTTTTATGAGTTGTGTAGTCGTTTGATTACCTGCTATGTTCTTTTATCGTTAGGGTTTGTTAGGTTGATTTGTAGGTATTCTTTGAATGTTTGTTTTGTGATTGGATATTAGTGCTGAGATTTGTTCATTTAGGGTGTTTAGTTGTATGGTGATGTCTGCTGTGTGATTTATGTTGTCGGAGCTGGTTTCTTTGCTTTATAAGGTTGCAGATTTCTGGTGTAAGAGAGGGGTTGTAGTATTTCCTGTAACCTTTGGGTATGTATAAGTTGGACACTTTGTGTATTATTTTGGTGAAGGAGTTGATGGCTGAATGTAGAGAATGTGTGTTGGTTATTTCTTGTTGAGTTAAATGTGTTTCTATGTGGTGAGTGAAGTTTGTCCAGTTTGCTTTTTTGTAGTTTGTGAATGTTGTTGTTTTATTGTGATATATTATGGGATTATTATGGGGATATGATCGGTTATAAAGTCTATTTCTGTTTTCCATGTGAGGTTTGTATGGAGGGATGGTGATGAGAAGGTTATGTCAGGAGCTGATGGAGATTGATTGGCTTGTTGGGGTAGTCGGGTAGGTAGGTTTTTGTAGTTTAAAATGTTTAATGTTTCCAGTGTATCTAGGATGTGTGTTCCTCTGGGGTCTGTTGGGTAGTCTTGGTACCATGCTGTGTGGTGGGCGTTGAAGTCGCCTCCTATGATTAGGTTGGTGATTGTGTTCAGAGGTGCTAGATTTGGTTTATAATTGTTTGGACAGTATACTGATGTAGGATGGACGTATATGTTTATTATGGTATGTGTGGTATTGTTGACTAAGATTTTGAAAGATTGTATGTTCAGAATGGGATCGTTTATTAAGTTTGTTATGTCAGTAGTTGTATTGTGGTACATTATATTGTTTTTTATTAGTGTTAGTAGTGTGTGATTGGTTGGTTGTTTGTTGGTGTATATGGAGTCATATCCGTAGAAAGGAGTTTTGGGGGTGTTAGCTGGAGAGTGAGCTTCTTGGATCAGAGCTATGTCAATATTATGTTTGGAAAGGAATGTTTGTATTTCTGAATATTTTTTGTGCAGGCCAATAATGTCTATCTGTAGAATTTTGATTTGTGTCTTGTTTTGGTTTTTATTTGTTATGACTGACGTTGTTGGGGGGTTGCAGATTGAGCAAGTCCATGTGTGGTTTTGACAAGGTAGTGTTTTGAATGGGGAGCATTTGTTTTTGTGGATCCATTTGTTGCAGTTTGTACATTTGATAGAAGGTTGATTGTTTTTAATTTGTTTAGTGCATATGGGACAAAGGAATCTGATTGGACCAGGGTTTGGGTGAATGTCTCCGGCTTGCTGCAGTAGTAGGTGGGTGACTGCCGAATTGTTACCTCTGCTGTGAATGAGGAAAGATAGAGTAAGGTTGGTGAATAGAGTGTGAGAGAGCTTGGCCATTTTGGCCCGCGGAACAGAGAAGACCTTTCCACAATGACCCGCTTCCGCGGGTAGGTTTTTTTTTTGAGCTTTTGTAGCAGATATGTTGCAAGGGTTGCTCCCCCTCTTGTAGGGGCAGCTTTCTCTGCTGTCGGAGCAAATGTTTGAAATTAAAGATGTACATTTGAGGCTTTGTTCACTCAGACGTGCTCTTTTCAAAAATGTGATCGAAAATGTTCTATCTGTGCCTTTAGTCTAATGTTGGTGCAAAAAAGTCTAGTTTGATTCATATAATGGCATAAATTGCCTTGATTTTAATACTGCACGAATGTATCCATCTCTTGCATCTGCTCCATGTACCATGAAAGATGCTTCTGTCCTCAGTTTTACGTATATTTCCACTCCCTGTGAGTGGCATGGTATGGTGATATGATAAGGATGTTGCACAAAGTTATTAAGCTCATTGGTCAGTTTTCGTGTCATAGATGGCTCGAACCTGCACTAATCTATAGAGGGCAGTAGGTCTTTCAGTGTTTGACAATTGTCAGGGATGTGCGGTGGACGAAATTCTCAGATATAATGTTGACTTGGACCTTGTTGTTGCCTTTTTGCCTTAATTGTTTCAATAGCAACCTTTGATTTCTTCACCATCGTCTTCTAGCATTGCCAGTAGCACATTTTCTTGGTGAGCCCAGTTACCGTTTCTTTTGATGACAGGCAATGTCTGGTGACAGCTGTCTTTGGATTTTGATCTGTTGCAGCAAATGCTTTAGACCATCAGTGCATCTGGGTCTGCATTTTATTCGAACCCACTTTGGTGCATAGCAAACCACAACAAACTTCGCCAATGACTGCAATTCTTCAGTGGGTTGTGATGTTGCTGTGTAGAGGCGACAAATTTTATTGGCAGTAGTAACCCACCTTTCCAATAACATAATCCCAGATTTTTCATGCATTAGATCCTCAGTAACAACACCAGTTCTTATAGCTGTTACAATTCAGTAGAGGTATCCCTGATCTTTATTAATGTCGTCTATGTCAAAATCAGGAAGTGGAGCACCTTCTGAGATGTTTTGGAAGACTGCAAGTGGAAGGGTCTCACATGTAGTTAGAACTTTGCCAACAGGTCTCTCCCACTGAGTGGGACTTTTACTGGGACCTATGAGCTTTTTATACAGGTGGTGCAGAGGGAGTTCATTCAAATGCAGACTGCGTATGAACTACTGCAGAGGTTTATCTAGCTGCTGCTCTAACAGATGAATTGCTCCACCTTTAGGTCCAGTGTTGACAGGTGTACTGTCAGCTCCAACTGCAATGATGCTCTCAATATTTCCCATGTCTGAAAATACTCCATGAAGCCCATCTGTCTCTCTGTCCACAGTAATGTGTTGAAGGTAGACAGTTCCAGGTTCACCAACCATGGCATAGTGATCTTCTACCTTTTTACTACTGTACCACTTACTGCCTTTCTTTTCCTTGTTCAGGGTGCTGGCTTTCTTAAGATCTATAACATTGGTTTTGTCATCTGCACTGACAACACCATAGTCAACTAGTGCCGTTGTATCTATAAATGCTGCTGCTCTGTTGGACACTCCATACTTCTCTGCCTTTAGTGCAATGGTAGGGATTTGTGTTGTGTTCCGGCAAACACCTGGAGTAACGAAATCATCGTCAGGTGTACTTTGTCCCCTCATGATCAGGTGATGAAGCTGAATCTTCGATGGCAGAAGTGTCTGCAGACAGCACGGGGCATTCCTGCTCGAATCTTCTTTTCTTCTCATCAGCTACTCTTCCATACAAGACTTTTTTGCAGAACTCCTGTTCATCATTTCAGTTACAGTTTATTCTACTCTGCCAATTTGCATTTTGCGAACTGTACTTTGGTCAACTAAAAGGTCTTTCTCGAGCTAGAAATTTCATTTCTTTTGCATAACTACTTGCAAGTAGATACTTGCATTGACATGCAGCAGTGTCAGACAATTTTTTTAAACTGTCCAGAAACTGTTTGCTTTTATTCTTTAGTCTAATGTTGGTGCAAAAAAGTCTAGTTTTGATTCATATAATGGCATAAATTGCCTTGATTTTAATACTGCACGAATGTATCCATCTCTTGCATCTGCTCTATGTACCATGAAAGATGCTTCAGTCATCAGTTTTACGTATATTTCCACTCCCTGTGAGTGGCATCTCCACATGTTTTGATGCTTTAGATCCTTCATCCATCAGTCTCATAAGTTTTGTTTTAACGTTTTTAAGTGGCTGTGGTGGAATCCCAGCTCGAATCCACAGGTCCACAAGAGCCTCACTTAACTGGGGATGACATCCTTATTGCTGAAATATTTATGTTCCTTCAAGAAAAGAAAATGTCTTGCAATCTGGAGACTTGTGGAAAGTTCAGTGGTTGGCAATTCCTGCAGAGGGTGGCTAAACGCAACATAACTTGTTGTCTAACGTGTTATCATTTGACTCATGCTAGTACCTGAAAACTTACCAAATCCATAAGTGGAAAATCATAAATCGTCTCAATAAAACAGAAGCAAATCCTTCGTAACAACTCCATCCCCTTCATCCCAAAGCACTGAAATTTCAAAAACTCCAGAGTTCTGGGACCCGATCATATTTCTAATGTACATATTAAGCACGTAAGCTTAAGGTTGTAACTAATCTAAGAAACATCTGCAATCATGCCCGTCTCTAAAATCTATCCTTCCTCAATAGAAACAATCATGCATTAACCCAGTCTACATCACAAATAAATCTTCTAACCCGTATTTCTCTTATCCACTATCTCAAAAGTATTTGAAAACTAATTTTCCTTTTCAAAAAAATGAATACAGACCTGCAAAATTCAAACACCCTACAAGTTTTCTGAAATAACTATTTAGCAAGTGAGCAGCTTATACTGACAGGTTTCAACTAGACCCTCGTCCCTTTTCCTCAGTCTTGCTTACAATAGACAGGAAGTCATTTGACATAATGCTCGAACTTATTCAGATAGTCATCCTAGATATTCAAATCCTTGTCACTGATTTAAAAAAAAAAAAAAAAAAATCATCGCCAATTTCATATCCAATCATATCCTATTCAAATCCTTGTCACTTTTAAAAAAAAAAATCATTCCCAACTTCCTATCCAATAGCATAGCTTGGTAATAAAATGAAAATATTCATCAGATATTTATGAATTGTTTAACTGAGTATCAAAGAGGACAGTTCTACCCATTGTCATTTAACTTATACAAAAAAATGTCAGCTTCCCCACTATTCTACTGTGAAAATAAACAGCTATGCAGATGACTTTGCCATCTATTCGCTAGCACCAACCACAATTTCCAACACATAAACGTCCAGTTTTACATCCCCCAATTTGAATGTTGGCTCTCAAAATAAAATGACTGCCCTTCCTCTCATACCATGTAATCAGACCAGCACGAAAAGAGCACCGATCCCATAGTAACGATTTTGAAGAGAAAGACACTCATTCAGTAAAACCCCAACAGTACTATATAACATGTTGTGACCTCATAATATACACCTTCCACATAAACATCTTCTCCAAAGCAATCATAAAAATAGATGCTGAAGCAATCAAAAATAGATGCCCTAAAAACTCTTACAGGCACCAAGTTAGGTCACCAGAAAGAAACTCTTAGAGTTATATTAATAACTCATATTGTAATATACCTGTTCAACATGGGCTCTAGCAAATATCCCAATCCAATTAAATAAATAGAAAGTATAAATCCAGGCATTAAGAGCACACGCAGGCTGAAACCCATTACACACACCACTCACCTTCAATTATAAACTGAAATATTTACTGCTAAAAAAAACGCTTTTACCAGGTAAGGAAAAAATAGTTTAGAAAGGAATTTTTTTTTTTTTTTTTTTTTTTTTTTTGAAAATCAAAACTTCACCAAAAATAATATTCTGTTACTTCTTTTATTACCACTTCTGACTAGGCACTAATATAAATGAAAGTTATATTTTAGAGGTACTCAGTTTTACAGATCCAAGGCATGTTAATAAGGTATAGTGTATACCAGTGATCAGAGAAATTTCTTAAGCATTAGCCTAAAATATTTCTATGTACAATAATATTTCCCCCTAAACTTGAATGTGGGGAAAATCGAATTATTTGCTTTTAAAATTGAGGCATATGCTAGATAAATATTTTCCTTAGCTTTAACTGCATCCAAAAAACAAAGTGCTCATATTCAAAATAATTTTTGAATCCATCTGTATGAAGAATTTAGCCATACAACCTGAAAATATATATTATATTCCATCGACTTCAAAAATAAAACAGTATTAATTATAATTGATGAAAAATGAAAATAGTAACTGATAAAATTAATAAAATCTTATAAGGAAATAAAAATATTTCATTGAAAAGTTCATGTTTCTTATCTATACTCAATGTTATTGATTTCCTGAAAATGAAAATCCTATTTCCAAAATAACAGCAGCATTTTTTCGCTTCCTCATGTGCAATTTTGAAGAACTACAGGTCCTGCTATTTAGAAGCTGACAGATCTACCTTGTTCGTCTCCCATGTTGTCTCTCTCATCATCTCATCTACTATCGTTTAACCATCAAGAAAATAATAGGTGATTGGAGACATCCATGAGCTTACAATGAATGACTCCATTAAATCACCCTTATGTTCAACTTTACATTTATACCGTAGTAGCCTTTGAATGACACTTATGATTCTTATCATCTGACAACCCATACTTTTCATCTCTTTCCACATAGCTTCTCTTTGTACACTATCGAACGCCTTCACAAAATCTATTTAAACACGAGTTTCTTTCAATACTGCTCATCCATTATCCTCAGATTTGGTTCACCTGCCTATTTATACCCTTCAACATTATTTTATATATCTCCTTCCTTACTCCTTCCAAAACAGCTCTCATCAGAATTTTACTTGGCACCGATGGTAACGTTATTCTCCTCTAGTTGTCACAACATGTTCAGCCTCCTCCTTAGGCAATTTGATTAGCAATCCCTCACCCATTCCTCTGGGAAGGTTTCTATCTCCCAAATTAAATTTAAGAGCTTCCACAATCTCCTCCATCAATTCCAGATCATCCGACCGTGCTTGATCAATTTCCAGGGCTTTTCCCATCTTTGCTTTTTTGCGATGCTTCTGTCATCTGGTTGGAGGTTCAATCTCTTCATTCAGAGTATTTTGTACATTCATCTTGCATCTTCTAGTAGCATTTTCTGCTACCCCGTTCAAATCCTCTACCTATTTTCTTTTATCTTTCCTCTCCTCTCTCTCTCCTTTCTTCTTCCCCCCCCCCCTCTTGCCAGGACCATCATTTCCATTTTTTTTTTTTTTCAAGTATTCACACTTGCTGATATCCTGCCTTAGCTTTCTTCTATCTAATATAATTTTTCAAGTGTCCTCTGAGATCCATTTTTTCCTCTTTTATATACCTAATTGCTTCCTCAGCTGCTCTCAAAAGAGCCAGCCTAAATTAGCCCCAGTTCTCCACGTTCCCTTCCATCTCTTCTCCTCCTGTATTTTCCTAGCATCTCCAAATCAGTTTCTCATATTCACTTCCAGACTTTAAAGTTTTTTCTCCTCAAATCGTGTACATTTTCTCAGAAAGTTTGTTCTGTTTCTACTTAATTAGATTGTAATATCTGCAATTACCAACGGTCATTTACCAAGTCAGCTCCTATCTTACATTTCACATCCCTCAATGATGCTAGTCATCCTCTTCTTATCACAAAGTGATCTCTGATTCTGCATTCTACTATCTAGAGACACCTATGTGACCTTGTAACATTCTTTATGTGGGAACAACATTCCCCAATCACCAGATGAAACTCCTCACAGAAATTCACAAATTATCTTCTTCCCGTCTCTTTTCCCCCATGCTATGACTTTTTATTTCTCGAATAATTGCTATTATCAGCTCCGTCCTTCGCATTAAAACCTCCAATAATGTGCAAGATATATCATCTCTTCATTTCCCTCACATCCACCTTCAATCTAATAAAAGTGTTTTTTTCTGTAGAGGCATAACGTTTTACAACCATCACCGATCTTGCTTTCGTCTTAAACCTTTCTTTAATTATTTTCTCCGAGACCGGCTCCCATTAAATAATACCAAACATCTCCATTAAGCAAAATCCAACAAATCTCTGTGCTCCTCTCCATCCTCACTCCCCGAGTATAAGAACTGTCGTGTTCCTACATCATCTCTCCCCTTTCCTCTTTATCTCACTCAACCTCACCAACTCCCTCTCATATATCTCAGCTTTCTTTATCATCTGATGCAACCTTGGTGATTCACTGATGCAATCTCGATGGTTTAAAAAGTTTGTACATTCCAAAGTTTATTTCTGAGTCTGCCATGCTGGTTTTGTTTATCTGTCTCATCAGAAGCCCCCTATCCACCACCACCTAAGGACCTTCCCGATGTAGAACCAACAACCCCACACGAGAGTTTAAAGAACAGCAGCAGAAAAGCAAGATTATTGAATCAGGAAGACAGATTTTAAATCATTTATCGTCAAAGTTTAGAGATTCTAGATTGATGAGACTTCTTACAGAAGTTTTAACTTTAGTATTGAGACAGACGCACACTTAAGAAAATAATAAAGGAAAATATTTGTTGTTATATTAAAGTCTTTTGAGAAAGATCCCCGAATTTTTGAGTTAGACAAAAGCAATAGGTTTAAATGAGAGATAGAGAGATCATACTCGACAAAGAGTAAATTAATACGTAAACCTAGGCGGACGTTGGCGAAATATAGAAAAAACGTCTACACTCGAATAAACTGGCCATTCAACAAACCCATACGCTAGTAATAATGATAAACTAAGCTAATCTTACCATCCATAGCCAACAATAAAACTAATAAAAAAGTTAAAAATTAATTAAATCTTATAGTTTGAATATCCTAACTAAAAAGCCAACAATAAACACAGCGATTTTCGTATAAAATATAAAAAATATAAAGTTAAATTTTAACTCATATTTAGTAATTTTAAAATTACCAACCTATATTTAATCATAAAAGGATTTTTTTTTCAAAATCACCTAAAATGTAATCTTGACAGAATTAAGATAAAAAGAATATTTAAAAGTCAGAAAATGGACGTAACATTAAAAATGCCGAAATTTCTTTAAAATAAAAAATAAAGCAAAAAATAGTAAAGAATACTATATTAAAGGCATTTAAACACATCACGAAGGTATATTATATATATATATATATATATATATATATATATATATATATATATATATATATATATATATATATATATATATATATATATATATATATATATATATATATATATATATATATATATATATATATATATATATATATATATATATATATGCACACAACGTATATACGAGTAGATATTTTTTGGTTGAATAAACTTTGCAAAATACATGTTCAATTTTTTATATTCTTACTCACTTTAAATTATATAATATTTCTTCTTATTTTTTAAAGTTATACAAGAGATAGAGATGTAAAGTATGAAGTTTGGCTGGAATGTATTCCAGGTTTTTATTGTGATGAACTTATTTACGATGTTGAAGATATGAAAAAATATGATGCTGCCTTTAAAAGTGTAAGTATATGTATATATATATATATATATATATATATATATATATATATATATATATATATATATATATATATATATATATATATATATATATATATATATATATATATATATATATATATATATATTTGTTTCTTTTATTTACCTCTGGTGATCAAAGGCCAGAGGCCTAGTAAAATTTCCAAAAGAGTTTGGGAAAAAAACGGAAATCTGGTCAAGTTAAAAGCCAAAGTGTCCCTATACACGGCGTTTAAAGATGTGTAACTCAAAAGAAGTTGGGGAAATAGATAAAGGGAATGTGTTCTCGACTTCACCAGTATAGTAAATGTAAGATTGAGCATAACGGTGAAGGAGCTATGCAACGGGAGAGTTCAGAAGAACAGCGTCCATTTTAAAAGCAATAGTGTATAGAAAATGACGCAACAATTCGACGGACATGAGAGACTGGAGAGAATTAGTGAGAGCTGGAGAGTTGATGAGACGAAAACCCCTAAACTCCACCTTTTCAAGGAGAGTTATATGACTGGAACCACCCCTGATGTATGAGGCGTACTCCATACAGGGGCCAACAATACCCCTATAAAGAGAAATCAACTTGGGTGGAGTGAAGAAATTCTGAAGGCGCTTCAGAACACTCAACCTCTTAGAAGCTTCCTTAGAAAAAAAACCACCTAGAATATTAAAGACAGATAAAGGTTTGAGTTGTGTTTGCGAAGATGATGTCTTAGTTGTATGGAAGGTTGTTTCGAGTAGAGAGATGAAAGAACTGAGTTTTTGAGGCAATGAAAAGTAGAAAAGATATTGGGGATAGGACAGATCTTTCAGGAACATCACTATTAATAGATTTAAAGGATTAAAGATAAAGCTGCTATAGGATGATTGGAATGGAAATCAGAAAGAAGGGTGTGAGGAAGAAGAACCAGAAAGATTATTGCATTTGCGATGTAGAAATGAGTTTTTGGTGTTGCAGGGAATAGATTTTGCTCTATTCCGGGATAAAATATGTTATGTTGCATGAGTTTCTGGTTGAATATGCGGCGGATAGTTCTAGAACAAGCAGAGTTAAACCAAGGTTTGTTAGATTTAGTAGAAGGGAAATAATATGAAATGTACGCCTCCATTCCAGAGAGAATCAATTCGGTTATGCGTTCTGCGCATTCCGAGAGACCTCTCCCACGGAAACAGTAATCATTCCATTGGAAATCAGAAAAGTACAACCGCAAGTCAGACCAGTTGGCACCAAAATTCCAGAAACGTCTCTTCGCCGAAGGCGGGGT
>SEYY01000981.1:71994-78485 GCA_009176605.1 Armadillidium nasatum
CCAATCCTTTCTCTCACTCTTCTCTTTTCTTCTTTCCCAGCTGTTTATAACATGTTCGAATCCGATAGCAGTCAGGTATATATATATATATATATATATATATATATATATATATATATATATATATATATATATATATATATATATATATATATATATATATATATATATATATATATATATATATATATATATATATATATATATATATATATATATATATATATATATATATATATATATATATATATATATATATATATATATATATATATATATATATATATATATATATATATATATATATATATATATATATATCCTACATGAATAATATTGAGTACAGTCTGATTAATATTAATGTTAAATCAGTTGGTGTTACCTAACATAAGATTTACCCTTTCTGTTTCAGGTTTAATTTAATTTTGCTCTTCACTATTCGTTGATTATTATTTTGTGTATCAAAAATATTTAGTACTGATATAACATGGAAGATGATTTCACCTTTTGTCAAGAAGTTATCAGTTTCGGTTTTGGTACTGTGAAGACTTTTCCAAGTCCATCTTCAATTTTTATTGTAAAACAGTGTCATTATAAATAGATTTATTTCTTCATCAAAATTCTTTACCAACCTGTCACCACTTTTATTTTCCAAATTATTAGCAAACTTTCCCACTTTATGCTTCCACAGTGCTCTTTATGCCCTTGCATATCTTTGGAACTTTAATATCTGAGACCCACTTTGGAGCTACACTGTGTTCTTCTCGAACGTTCTACATCCAGTGTGAATTTCATTTTGTTCCATCTCAATGATTGACGAGTATCTATGGGAAAGGTCGGCTTTTATTTGTGGAAGCGACTATTGCCCAGTTATCGTTATGGCCCTATATTCTTAGCCAATTGCAACCATTGTTTTCAAACTAGAGTTGTGATCCTGCAAGTTGAACCTTATTTTTTTAGGCAACGGAGACGTTTTGTCCCTTTACAAAGAAAATTTTCTCTCGCCCATCGAAGCGTTTTAGTTCTTCTTGCATACAACCCTTGAAGCAGCTGAGGCAAGTGCTCCCCGTTCAAAGGTATGCTGTTACTCGTCAACACCATGGTTGTTTTTATAAATGCTACCAAGTAAATAGCAAAAAAATTTGTATATATATCATTGAAAATAATCTCCCAGCCATATAAATTTATTTTATTTAAAACTAAAAAGCATCGTCCCACATAGCCACATTCCTTAACTTTGATCACAATGTTTGCGAAGTTTTTTTTTTTTTTTTTTCAAACTAAAAAGTCCTACCAGTTTAACCTTTTGAAGTATACTATTCCACCTGAAGACTGGAAATCTTGATGAAACCACTATCTTGGCCTCAGGACCCAGCTCTACTTTCCCCTTTTCTTTTTACAAATCCTTGTGACCAGCAGATCTATTGTTATTGCTATGCAAGTTTCTAATGTGGGGTTGCCAAAGGGAAGTATCCTTAATGTATTACTATTTACGCTGGAGTTCAATAACAGTTTTTAACATTTTAGCTCCAGTACAGTGCTCTTTTTACATAAATGGCCTCGCTTCATACCTTCCTGGAGTCAAATCTTGGAAAGCCATCCGCAATTGGTAATAGATAAATTAAAAGTTTTGTGTGACAAATGTAACTTTGTTCTCTGCGCAGACGACAATGGTGCTTTCCCGTCATTTAAACATGAACACAAGTCCGTAATGAGTTCTTTCCCTCGCTTATCCTCTATGACTCTCCTTTACGCACTGAACCACAGGTGAAATTTTTGGAGATGTTTTTTGAAAACCGCTTATCTTGTCTCTCCCATATCCACGACCTGAAAACAAGTCACCGAAATTTATTAGACCTCTTAGTCCACCTCACCTAGAAATGCTACCGTTGGAAGCGAGGCAAATACAGACTATGCCTCTACTCTGCACTGGCATCGTTAGAGCGAAGTTGGACTACGTTTTCAGCATCTAGAGACAAAAGTCTAAGTCCTACTTAAGTTTTATTAGATCCTACACAAAATGAAAGCCTTCGCATTTTGACTGGGGTTTCTCGATCATCATCGAAAATAAGGCAGGTGTTTTGCATCTCTTAAGAAGGGAACAATTCATATGCTTACTTCGTCCTTTTACATTCTCAGTTTTGTCTCCTGTTCATGAAGTTGTGGCGATTGTTTGTTATACCGCTGATTAAGCTAGAGCCTCGATGGTGACAATATTATCACTGAGTTGGGAATTGGAGAAACGAAATAAAAGCAAATTTAGTTTTTCATGTATTTAAAAAAAACAAAAAAAAAACACTACTTTCCACATTTTCATCAAAACTATAATACTAAAATAAGAAGGAAATATAAACAAATTACGTTTACAATTTTTAAAAATACAAGACATAAGTGTTAGCAATTTTTAACTAAATAATAAAAAAAATGTTTAACTTAAAACAAATTTACCCTCCTTCCCAAGGTGCATCTTTCATTCTAACATACAAACAGAAGATAAAACCCAAATTAAATTTTATTTCAAATTAATAAAGATCCTAATGACAATTTAATACAAATTTCTCTTCTCTTTTCTTTTCGTTTTTAGGGAATACCCTTGTACTTAAAGATTATCTCAAATTTTCAGAATACCTAGACAGTTTCGATAGACAAGTATTGCATAAGTCAATCTCGATTCTGATCGAAATTTTTACAAAACATCATATATCTTTTGCAAAGTTCTGAAATCTTGAATCTTTTCATTGTTCACAAGTCTAACCAAAAAACTAAAGAACATTTCTTTAGATTTTAAAAATTTCCCACCAATTTGTGTGTACCAATCAAAATCCTCTAGTCTGCTGACTTTACTTCTTTATCTACCTGGATCTAGTGCAGTTTTTTCTCTCTCCTTTGTATCACTTTAATCTAAATATAAGTACATAAGTTCCCTCACTTTCTCTTATAGCTATAGTATCTCTAACTAATATTTTACTTGGGATTTCCCAACAAAAATATAAATACAAAATCCCAAGCATGTATATATAAATAAATGTGTTACTGTTCGCAATAATATACCACATAAAAAGGGCTATATCTATGCAAGTCTAAATGCCATTAGTTTGAGCAATATAACTTATAAATTAAGCAGAACGCTCCATTTTGTCTCCAAAGTCTATAAGAAGCAGTATAATATGTGAAATTGTTTGTCCATGGGGGTTTCTTTGTCGTACATGAAGAGCTAACGTGTTAGTTATTATAAATAGATCAAATGGAAATATATTCCAAATTCGAAGGTATACCCAGTGTGGATATAGAATAGTAATTTTTTTTTTTTTTTTTTTTTTTTTTTTTTTTTTTTTTTTTTTTTTTTTTTGCATTTCACTGCAACCCTAATATTTAATTCCAAGACTTACAGTTAATGAATTTGTGTTGTTAAAATTACTTTTCCAAGAAACCAGTTAATTCACATGACATGCCTTCTGGAAACTTGAGTTCTATAATTCATTCATTCATTCATTTCCTCTCTCCTTTTTTAAAAAAATTATATCAGTGACTCATGAAAAGCTTGCTTTCTCCACTTTTGAAATAATTCATTCAATTTGCCAAAAAAAATAAAAAAGATAGGGAGAAAGTATAATAAGAGAGATTTCTCTGGGAGCCAAGGTAATATTACAAAATATGGAATTCACATTTTAAATTCATTAAATTCAGGCAGGCCGCACGATGTTTCCAAATTTAAAATTCACAGGTTATCAGAAAGTAATACCTCTATGAGGAGAGAGCTAGCATTATTACACTGGGAGTACTATATAGTTTACTGCTGGTCTTGTACATTGAATTAAAGAATGAATATCTGCTGATTAAGCAGTAAAATTCTAATATCATTATATCAAGCTAATATTATATTTAGGTGATTAAACAATAAAATTATAAAATGAATTAAGTTGAAAGACTTGTACAGAGTACAGATTGTGCAGTTGCCTGTAGACTATAATTACTATCTAGCCTAGTTTTATAGTTATTTTATAAATTTTATTTTTTGTCCTGTTTTTTCTTGGGCATTTTTTTTTTTAAACAAAACTGTGTCAATGTCATGCAGCAATAGACTAATCAGTAGCATAGTACAGTATATGCAATTGGCGAAACTGGTGAAAATATATAAACACCTTGGGTGGAAAATAAAACATAAGAAATAACAATCTAGAAGACAATATTGAGCTACTTGCAAATAGTAAATTATAATTTTTTATAATCTATAAAATACAAGTGATTTTTTTTAAGATAACTAAAATTATATTGAGAGGTGTATGAAATTGTTTTATTTTGTTCAAGTAAAATTGTAATAAAAATTATTTCTGTTTTTCCCAGTATTATTGTCAACCTTTTTCCTAGTTTTTCCAAAGTTTTTTTTTCCGAGAAAAACCAAGGTGGTAAAAACTACACTTGCCAACCCTGATCAAGATATGTTTCAAGAACGAGCAAATATGTTTTTAAGGAAAGATTTTTGTATTTAAAAATAAAATTACTTTTATTGTTGCAGTGAAATTTATAATAAGGGTAAATAAGTGGGGTATGTTTTTTGTAATACTATGCCATTGATTGTAAAATGTTGCCTTAAAACTCTCATGCGAATGTGTCCTTGATATATATATATATATATATATATATATATATATATATATATATATATATATATATATATATATATATATATATATATATATATATATATATATATATATATATATATATATATATATATATATATATATATATATATATATATATATATATATATATATATATATATATATATATATATATATATATATATATATATATATATATATATATATATATATATATATATATATATATATATATATATATATATATATATATATATATAATTTATTTTTTAAGGTCCCAGGAAACTACTACCAAGAAGGGTTCAATACTGAATTAGGAGACAACGTTTTATTTAAGTGGAAGGGTCCATTCTTCACTTAGAAGTACTGCTTCGATAAAATTTCATTTAAGATAATTATATTTATTATTATTACTACTACTACTACTACTACTTCTACTTCTGGAAATAAGGAATAAAACATTTTTGGAATTTCAATTGTAAATACATTATAAATAATTCAAACGTTTTTTACTTGTCGTTACCTGTTTGGAGAAACGTTTTCTTAACTTTTAATAATTATTGAAGTTGTTTTGGTTTTATGATAATTGAAATTCATTGTTATTAATAGTGATGCACTGGAAAGTGGTTTTGGGGCAGTGGCTCGAGTCTACAGCTTAAAAAAAAAATTTCTCCTCTCGGAGACCTGAAACTCTAAAGAGATGAATTTCCCCCACTCACCACTCACCCCATATATATATATATATATATATATATATATATATATATATATATATATATATATATATATATATATATATATATATATATATATATATATATATATATATATATATATATATATATATATATATATATATATATATATATATATATATATATATATATATATATATATATATATATATGGTTGGTGGTTTATGGTTGAAGTTGCTTAGATGGTAGGCATAGGAGAAATAATGAAGGCTGGATGGTGATCTTAATTTTAATACAAAAATAATGACTCTGGATGGTTCAACAAGAACAGAAGCATGCCAATGACACAAAGATAAAAACAACAAAAACCCTATCTAGTGTCAGCCTGGTAATACCCAGAGAAGGAAGCAGACTTCACTGATGACTGGTATTCAAGCAGCACCTTCTGATGTGGTAAGGACACCCTGAAGACACTGTGTTGGTAAACAAGGAGGATATAAACAAAAGGAATGCAAACTAAAATCCTTTGCAATGGTCAATACTAATAAAACAAGAAAATAACAAGATGTCAACTATGGCTATTTAGAACCTAATTCTCACCTGTGTTGGTAAACAAAATATTGCTTGAAGTGCAATATGGTGGTAATTGTATGATACACTGTAGTGTCTGATAAACACTAGTTTCTGTTGCAACAGACGTAGTTGGTTAGTGTTGTTACAAAAATGTCGAAAATATACACGTTGATTACACAAACAAGAAGTCGGTAGAAAAAGGCGGTATATATACTAGCCTAGTTCACAAATATAAAAAAGAAGAGTAAAAAAAAAAAAAACTATAAAAATATAGAGTGCGGGAAGCTGCGACTACAGAACCCCCCTCCAAAAGTGGCAAGGTTTAGAGACGAAAACGAAGAGGAGGTCGAACAGTTCTGCCACTCTTTGTCCGACGTAGAATAGCAGGGCGAGCCGCAGGTCCACCAGTCGAAGAAGAGGGAGAAGAACGTTGTGAAGGAGGTGAGTCAGTGGAAGAAGAAGGAGGAGTAGGAAGAGTAAGAGAGGAAAGGCGATCTGGCACTTGTGGTGTTGGAAGAGCGAAAGGAATGAGAAGAGGAGACTCTTCAAAATCATCCGGAGGATCCGGGGAAGATTCGAAAAATGCAGGTTTAAGCCT
>SEYY01000982.1:0-15000 GCA_009176605.1 Armadillidium nasatum
GAGAAGAGAAGAGAAGAGAAGAGAAGGCTATTGGATCAACTAAGGCTTCAAGATCTTTTTCCTAAAGTTACAGAGTTTGTTTAGAGAATTGTAGAATAATATTGAACGAAGTTTGAAAAAGAAAAGAATTGATTTTTCGGATATAATATTTCAGAATTTTTTTGAGAGTAAATTAAAAGAAATTTAATAAAATTATTTTGAAAATATTTGGTGAAGCAACATATCTTTCGATATAGCGTACTTTCGGCAGTTAAATGGAAATTTAAATATTAAAAGGAAAAAAAAATGAGTTTCGATAAAGGATGGTTATTTCGTCGCAGTCAAGTCAAATCAAGAATAGCTCTTCGCATGGTTCTAGAATCTAGAGGATAGGAACCCTTTATAATCAGTTTTTTCTCACTTCCCACGTACTGCTGCAGGAATATGAATATTTCTGTAGACGACACCACCCTGCATCATGCGGGATATGATGCAGAGTATAATATATATAGACTAGACTGCAGTTTGATCTCGTGAAATATTTCAAAAACTACTAAACGTACGTTAAAAAAGATTATATTTTTGAAATCCTTGTAGAATTTTGAAAAAGAAAAATTTGGAATTAAAAAAAAAAAACTAATTTTAATAAGTACGTAATTTATATTTTTTTTATACGTTTCACGACATCGTACGTCTGGCAGCTTCTCTTTTTCTGAGATTAATTTCGCGATTTTAGAGTAGGATAAATTTCGCGATTGAATAAAGAATTTGTAATATATATATATATATATATATATATATATATATATATATATATATATATATATATATATATATATATATATATATATATATATATATATATATATATGGTGTAATATGGCAGTAGGATTGTATCCACGGCAACATTCCAGCAATCAGTTAGGCCTGTATCCCACGACAATCCTCGGTCGTCAGGTTATGATAAGTCGAACTAGGTTCGCTAAAAAACTAAAAAAATAGTAATAATAATAATAATAATAATAATAATAATAATAATAATATAATAAGGCCAGAATTTTCCTCAATTATCGTACACAAACAATTTTTTTTTTACTTATTTTCACATCTTTTATAATTTTCTTTATCAAAATTCTTCAAGGATTCCAAAAATGTTATACTTTTTAACGTACGTTTAGTAGTTTTTGAAATATTTAACGAGATCAAAGTGCAGTCTGACCATATATATATATATCTATATATATATATATATATATATATATATATATATATTATATATATATATATATATATATATATATATATATATATATATATATATATATATATATATATATTATAATATATATATATATATATATTATATCCACTGCTCCATATCTTGCATAATGAAGGGTGGTGTCGACTACAGAAAGTTTTCACATTCCTACAATCGTACGTGGGAAGAAAGAAAAACTGGTTAAAAGGGTTCCCATCCTCTAGAACCATGAGAAGAACTATTCTTCATTTGACTTGACTGCGACGAAATAATCATCCTTTATTGACCAGAAGTTACCTCTATCTAAACTCTTTTTACCCCTTTTTTTTAATATTTAATTTCCATTTTACTGCCGAAAGTACTTTGTATCGAAAGATGTGTTGCTTCACCGCATATTTTAAATAATTTTATTGAATTTCTGTCAATTTACTTTCAAAAATATTCTGAAATATTATAACGAAAAATCAAAAAAAAAAAAAAAAAAAAAAAAAAAATTAAGTTTGGTCAATATCATTCCTCACTCATAATTTTACAAACAAACTTTGCAACCTCAGGAAGAAAATCTCAAAGCTTCAGACCCAACAGTCTTCCCTTCTCCTCTCTTCTCTTCATTTTACTTCTCCTCTCTTCTGTTATACTTATTTCTTCTCTTCTGACCTCCTTATGATGTTCCTAACTATTCTTCTTCCCATCTGCTTCTAAGCACGTCCACTCTCGACGGCAGTCGAATCATATATATATATATATATTATATATTATATATATATATATATTTATATATATATATATATATATATATTATATATATATATATATATATATATATATATATATTTCTTACCATTGGTATTCTCTCTTTATTCCATATCTTCTTCAGTTCCTCCATCACGTACATTCCCTCCAACCCTCTATTCTTTATTTTCCTTTCCATTCCTATTTTCCCTCCACCAGCAATCCCAAATTCTAAAATCCACCTGTTAACCCAAAACCCTTCTCCTCTTGTATACTATAGTTTAAATTATCAACTTGTTTTATAATGAAAAAATTATAAAAACATATTTATCTTGCTGTCAAAAATTAAAAACCACGTTTGTAACAATAATTAATTATCAATATTACAACACAAATTAATGAAACAAAAGGCTTCGAATCAGCGGACTTTTTTTTTCTTTTTTTTTTCACACTACAGCACTATATATATTTATATATATATATATATATATATATATATATATAATATATATATATATATATATATATATATATATTATATATATATATATATATATATATATATATATATATATATATATATATATATATATATGTTATCCTTTTGCAACGAAATAAACTAGTGATAATGTAAGATGAATGAAAATGGACTTGAAATAAAGAAAGAGAGAAAATGCATATTGAGGATGAAAGCAAGTTTACGCAAAGATAACGCAACCTCACAGGTAAGGGATTATAAATGGTATATGAATGCACGTCATACAAAGAATATTTCTTAACAGACATAAATGCATTTCAGTCCTTATTGAAGGAGTAAAAAAAAGGCAATGGAATGGTTTAATTAAAATGAAAGAGAAAGTCAAATTTTGAGAGAAGAGTTCAGTGGAAGTGGAATGTTTTGAAAGGTGAGGAAGTCATTAAGAAAGAAATAAGAAAAGGAAAAGTTGGCAGTTTTCCCGAACAGAAATATAGTTGAATTTTATTTTATTAATTTTGGAGTTGTTAGTAAATCGGAAAATGGTTTTATGCAATTCCGAAAAAAAAGATGCAAAAGAAATGAGTTTCAGAAATTGCATTAAAACAAATAATACTTTTAGTCATTTTTTTCTGTGATGAATATTACTACGTCTAAAATAGTTAGAGTCAAAAGAGGTTCATGAGTTTCAGAGCTATAGTATAAGTGCAAGGTGTAATTAATAAAATGAATACATATCTACGTAGTAGAAAATCACACACACTTGCTCGCTTCCACAAAAACTCCAATCCTGTAAAGAATAATCTAAAATTTCAAGTACGAAAGACATTCAGTGTAGAACAAAACACGACAATCAGAGATCGCTGATTCTAAGGCTCTGATTAGCATATTATAATTTAAAACGAATAACTAATTAATTGTTCTCTAAAAAATTCTCAAAGGCAAATGTGCGAGATTCCAACTTAAAATTCTTAGAATTTTTATTTTATTTTATGAAATGTGCTAGCTAACAATCGCTTTCGTATTGAGTTGTGATATATATATATATTATATATATTATATATATATATATTTATATATTATATATATATATATATATATATATATATTATATATATATATATATATATATATATATATATATATAATATATATATATATATATATATACCTACAACTTTTCCCACAATCGTGAGTGGTGTCTATCGCAGGTCACATCCATCCAAATACTCACTCCTTCATCAATATTTTCCATTCATTCCTTTCCTCTGTCAACTTCACACCCTGCTCCCAATTCATTCCTCTATCCATTAACAGCTCCTTGACATTACTCATCCAACTTCCCATCGGTCTCCCCCTATCTCTCACACCCTCCACTTCTGAAACAAATACCTTTTTAGCCATTCTCTCTTCATTTATCCTCCAAACATGTCCAAATCATCTCAGCATACTTTGTTCAGCTCTCTCAACCATACTCTTTCTCCATCCACACATTTCCTTTATTCTAACATTTCCGACTCTATCTCTTCTACCAACACCACAAATCACTCTCAGACCTTTCATTTCGAAAACTTTTATTTTGTTTTTTCTTCCCAGTGTTCAACATTCAAACTTCATTCCCATACATAACCACCGGTATACAACATCCTTCAAACAACATCCCTCTCTTCCCTTGGTAACCTTCCTCTACCCCAAATATCCCTCAAACCACCCAACTCCTTCTTCCCTTCTTTTATTCTATTATCTACTTCATCACACTCTCCAAAAATCACCTCCAGATACTTAAATAAAATGACTAGCTCCAATCTCTCCCTACCCACCTTAATTTGTAAATCATCTCCCTCATTCGCACCCCTCTTCACTTCTTCCCCATTTTTCATCCACAGCACTTTACTCTTACCCGCATTTACTCTTAAGTCGAAATCATAACAACCCTTTACAAACTCATCCACCAATACTTTCAAATTTTTCTGTGTCTCAGCCAAAAGTACCATATTATCCGCATACATCAACACATTTGCATCTCACATTCCATCATGATCCCTCATTCTCACCCCTTTCCCTACTCTATCCATTTTTCTCACCACTTTGTCAATAAATAAATTAAATAACCCCAGAGACATTACACAACCCTGTCTTAGACCATAATTTACATAAAAAAACTCAGTCTCCATTCTGTTTACTCTCACACATGCCCTGCTATTCCCATATAATGCTTTAATACATTCTCGTACTTTCTCCTCAATTTCATACTCACTCAGGACCTCCCACAGTTTATTCTTATCTACCCTATCGTAAGCTTTTTCTAGGTCTATAAAGCACATGTAAACATCTTTCTTTTTATCTCTAATTTTCTCTTCAATCATTCTTAAGGTAAAAACCTGATCCATACAACCCGTTCCTTCTTTGAAATCCCCCTGTTCCTCTCCTATTAATCTATCCATCTCTACCTTATTCAGTAAAATTGTGTATATATATATATATATATATATATATATATATATATATATATATATATATATATATATATATATATATATATATATATATATATATATATATATATTGTCAATTATAAAGTGTATGAGTTGAGGTGATTATTATTCATAAGTGTTTGTTGAGTAAAGATATTTTAATTCTTGGTCTATTTAAATTTTCAATCTTGACTCAATAAATAATCTGCTGCTCTTCATTTTCCTTCTTGCTTAAAATGAATACTAAATAGTGCCTAACTGGATTGGCACTTACGGCGTTGACAAATGTTTAGTTTTAACTGAAGAATTTATTTCCTTTTTAAAAAATGATGATATTCATAATTTACTGATCACAAAAGTATTATGGAAAAGAAATTTTCATGTTCACTTACTTAACACTCATATATATATATATATATATATATATATATATATATATATATATATATATATATATATATATATATATATATATATATATATATATATATATATATTAACATTTTAAAATCTTTCCCTCGTAGACACGGTCGACTGGTGATCTTTTTATCTCTTCTCTCTACCTTTGAATATTTTGCTGTGGCGTTGGACATATTCAAAGTTTTCGATATAATCTGGCACAAAGATTTGATTTCTAAACTTCCTTCCTTCTGTATCTATTCTCTTTTCTGTCTCTTTCTTTGTTATTTCTTTTCTAAAGCAGCTATTGTAGACAGTCACTGTTCCTACTCAAAAATCTATTATATTAATAATGATGTTCACCAGTGATCTGCTTTCTGATAAACCTTTTTTTTTTTTATTTACCATTAACGATCACTTAATTATCAGCTACTTCGTCTCCTTTCCACTTTTGTGCCTACGACTTACCTTCTATTACTCCTTCCAATTCGAAAGATAACCTTTAATCTTTTTCGAAACTCTAATTGGGGCAAAGAAAAACATTTTTTTTTTTGCATTGCCTCAGAAACTCAATTCCTTCATCTATCTAATCGAAATAATATATATTCTTCGTAGCCAAAACAAATCAAACCTTAAACTATCGCTGATGGACGGTGTACTTCTAAACTCTCTAGTCACACACCTCCTCCTTTGATGAGTGCTCGTCTTTCATTAAATTAAAATTAAAACATATATATATATATATATATATATATATATATATATATATATATATATATATATATATATATATATATATATATATATATATATATATATATATATATATATATATATATATATATATATATATATATATATATATATATATATATATATATATATATATATATATATATATATATATATATATATATATATATATATATATATATATATATATATATATATATATATATATATATATATATATATATATATATATATATATATATATATATATATTTATATTGAGTGTTTTGAAAAAGAGGTTATGAGCTTTTTTCTTCTTTGAGTTTAAAAGTGTGTGAGTAAATAAATACATTAGGTAATGAAATAATAACAATTAATTAAAGCTTTTTATTATCTTTTTAAGAGGAAAGAGACGTTCTTTTATGTCCCTTAAAAAAACTCATTTGTTTTCAACAGAAAAGAAACTACTCTTATCTTCAAACGTAAATTTATTATTATTATTATTATTATTATTATTATTATTATTATTATTATTTTTATTATTATTATTATTATTATTATTATTCTTGTTATTCTTAGTATTTGTTAATATTTTCATTGCTATTCTTATTGTTACTAATTATTATTATTATTATATTATTATTATTATTATTATTATTATTATTATTTTATTATTATTATTATATTAATTATTATTTATAGCAATTATTTACATTCTTATTATTATAATCATCAAAAAAATTATTATTATTATTATTATTATTATTATTATTATTATTATTATTATTATTATTATTATTATTATTATTAATTCATTTTTTTTTTTTTTTTTTTTTTTTTTTTTTTTTTTTTTTTTTTTTTTTTTTTTTTTTTTTTTTTATTTTTTTTTATTTATATATATATATATATATATATATATATATATATATATATATATATATATATATATATATATATATATATATATATATATATATATATATATATATATATATATATATATATATATATATATATATATATATGCAGAGAGAGAGAGAGAGAGTAGGACTATAATCATTATTGAAAGAGAAAATATGTATAAGATGAAAAAATAATTTTATTTTATACTTGAAAGGAAGAAATGAAATAAAAAAATCAGAATTCTATGTAGTTGATGAGACTTTTTTTCATTGCTGATCGAAATCATGAATTGTTTTATCCGAGTGATTGTTTTAATCCTTGTTCGACATCATTTTCATTTTAAAATTTTCTCCTTCGAGATTATTCCATTTCGTTTAATTTCAATTGAATTTCTCCTGCCTCAATTACCACAATTTTATTCTACTTGAAATCATTTTAATTTTGAGTTTGATGAGTTTTTACTTTTTTATTCTATTATTCATCTTTTTTTTACGAATACACAAATAGTCTTTTGTAACTACTCTCGTGAAAGGTAACTCTTAACCCATGTGATCTAAAACTCATCCGAAGGAGTTTAATTTTTGTTATGAGATCTCAGAGGCGAGTCTTTGGTTGAGTTTCAAACCTTCAGATAAAGGACAGGGTGTTTCTGAAGTGACAGTAAAATCCATTTGTATTTTTTATTTTTTTATTTTCTTTGGTTCAATAAGGAAACTTATTCAAATTCTTAATGAATGACCAAATAAACGAATTACATAAATTACGTTTTTTTATGAATTTAAATAAACAACCCGCTTTGATATTATTATTATTGTTATAATTATTGTTTTAATTATTATTATTATCATTATCATTATTATTATTATTATTATTATTATTATTATTATTATTATTATTATTATTATTATTATTATTATTGCAATTTTTATTATTATAATTATTATTATTACGATTATATATTATTATATATATATATATATATATATATATATATATATATATATATATATATATATATATATATATATATATATATATATATATATATATATATATATATATATATATATATATATATATATATATATATATATATATATATATATATATATATATATATATATATATATATATATATATATATATATATATATATATATATATATATATATAGACGGGGGCTTTCTATTACCTTTGCTAACGTTCGTGGCCTTCGATCTAATCTCGCGTCTGTTGAACACTACCTCACTACCTCTCTTCCTAACCTTTTACTTCTGTCTGAGACCCAGTTGGACAGGGATTCTTTCTCTAGCAATCTTAATGTCTCTAACTACAACTTTTTTCACAATTTCCGTCTAAATGGTGGAGTCTGTGCCTATATTAACATTAACACTCCTGTGACACGTCTCGTAAATCTAGAATCTCCTAATTTCGATGTTTTATGGCTTAAAATCTGTCTTCCTACTACTACAATTATCTTGTGTTTCTGCTACTGCTCCCCTAATGGAACAGATTTTCCAGTCTTTTTTTCAATATCTTACTACTACTCACGAGACTGTCACTTCTTCTCATCCAAATGCTGAGGTCCTCTATTTAGGGGATTTCAACGTACACCACACTGAGTGGTTGGGCTCCTCTCATACTGATACAGGTGGGAGGGAGGCCAATTCATTCAGCATTCTTAACGATCTGGAGCAGTTGATTAGGGAACCCACACACATTCCAGATCGTCCTAACCAATTCTTGAATACACTTGATTTATGCTTCACCACTACTCCTTCTAGTTATAAATACACCATTTTCCCTCCTATTGGTAACTCTGACCATAATCTTATAGCTCTTAGTTATAATGCTTTCTCTCCAACAGCTCCACCATGCCCTAAACGTACTTTCTGGCACTTTAATCGGGCTAATTGGGGGGCAATGCGCCGCTTCTTTGCTAACTATCATTGGAGTGAATCTTGCTTTGTCTCGGGGGACGCTTCTGTCTCTGCTGAAAAGGTAGGGGCAGTAATCCTTGAAGGGATGGGCAGATTCATTCCATCTTCAACTAAATCTTTTTCTCCTCAAAATCCATGGTTCGATGGCAATTGTTCTCTTGCCCTTCCGGGAGAGAGACAATGCTTATCGTGAATGGAAAAACTCTCCTTCTCCTATCACTCTTGCTAATTTTCATTCAGCCCGGAATCGATGCAGGGATGTTCTTCGACGGACTAAGCGTACTTTCATAAAAAGGAAGTGCGCTGACCTCCATGGCTCTCCTACTGATAAAAATTTCTGGCCTCTTGTCAAAAATATCTCTAACAACTTCTGTAAATCTGCCTTTCCTCCTCTTATTCGCTCTGATGGTTCTGTAGCTAATACTCCTTCTGAAAAGGCTAATCTCTTCGGCCTCCTTTTTTCATCTAATTCCACCCTGCTCGATTCTGGCATCCCTCCTCCTACTCCTTCTCCTCTCAGGTGTCCCATGCCTCTACCTATAATTACTCATGATCGGGTGCATGGGATCCTGAAATCTATGAACGTAAGGAAGGCCAGTGGCCCGGATGGCATTCCCCCTCGTGTTCTGAGGGAGTGTGCTTCCGAGTTGGCCCCTGTCCTCGTTCAGCTCTACTCTCTATGCCTTAATACTAATACTTTTCCTCTATGCTGGAAGCGTGCGTTGGTTCAGCCGATCCCGAAAAAAGGTAGCCGTTCTGACCCTTCTAACTATCGACCTATAGCTCTCACTTGTGTTCTATCTAAAATTTTTGAAACTCTCCTCAACTCTCATTTCCTGGATCATTTGGAGTCTCATTCTCTTCTCTCTGATCACCAGTATGGCTTTCGTCGCTCGAGGTCAACTGGTTGACATACTTTCCTATCTTACAGATCTATGGTCTTCTGCCCTTAGGGACTTCGGGGAGTCTTGTGTGGTGGCGCTTGACATATCCAAGGCTTTCGACCGGGTATGGCATGCGTCGCTACTCTCCAAGCTCCCTTCCTTTGGGTTTCCTCCTTCTCTCTTTGCTTACTCTTGTCTAGTTTTCTCTCAGATCGTTCCATTTCGGCAGTTGTAGATGGAGCGACCTCTTCCTCCTTTTCTGTCAACTGTGGTGTTCCTCAGGGTTCTGTTTTATCTCCAACCTTATTCTTACTTTTCCATTAACGATCTTCTCCACTGCACTTCTAACTCTGTTCACTCTTATGCTGATGATTCAACTCTACATTCTTCTACTCATTTCAAATCTGCTCCCTCTTTTGCTTCTAGACTTGCTTCTCGTCTTCAACTTTCCGATTCTATTCTTGCCGATCTGGATGGAATTTCCCGGTGGGGACATAGCAACCTTGTGAAATTCAACTCTTTAAAAACTCAACTTCTTTACATCTCCCTCTCAAAAACACCTCCTAACTTTCCTATCCTCTTCGATGGCTCTCCCGTCTCACCTGTAAATAACATTAACATTCTTGGTCTAAACATAAACAACAAACTGTCTTGGAAACCACATATCACAATGGTTGCTAAAGCTGCCTCTAAGAAGCTGGGAGTTCTGTTCAGGTTGCGAGAGTTTTTTTCTTCTGAGCAGTTACTTCAAATATATAAGGGTCTTATTCGCCCTTGTATGGAGTACTGTTCTCACATTTGGGGGGCTCTGGCTCCTCCTCTCTTCTGGATAGGGTTGAGTCAAAAGCTATGAGATTAATAAACTGTCCCCTACTTTCAAACTCTCTTGACCCTCTGTCCCTGCGACGTGACGTTGGCACGCTATCTCTTTTCTACAGGTACTACAATGGCAGGTGCTCGAGGGAATTGGCCTCTCGCATTCCTCCACCGTTGCGTCGTCCTCGTTGCACGAGGGGTGCCCTGCTTTCGCACCAATTTTGTGTGGACGTAGGGAATCCCAGGCTAGCCCGTTGTGGTACCTCCTTCTTTCCAGCCACCTCTATTCTGTGGAATTCTCTACCATCTTCTATTTTTCCAACTGTATTTAATCTTCCACTCTTCAAGTCTTCCGTCTGCGCCCACCTGAGGGCTGTGCGTTAGGTGTGTGTGTGTTTGTGTGAGTTTGTCCTTGTGTGTGTGCCCCCTCCTTGAAAAGGGCTCTGCCCGTGAGTGGTGGCGTTTTGTAAAAAAAAAAAAAAAAAAAAAAAATATGAGAGCAGGAACTGTACTAATTACCTGCAGATGATCAATTTTAAAGGTTGAATAAAATTCTGAAAAAGATTCTATTAAATTTTCATTTGAACTTTTTTTAAAACAAAATTTAAACATCAAATTTTAGTTCACTAAAAAATGTTCTTCCCACTCCATTAACACACTCACTCACTCACGATAGACAAACACACAAAATATTAAGCCATTATTTAAAATTTATAATACTATACTAATTTATTTATATATATATATATATATATATATATATATATATATATATATATATATATATATATATATATATATATATATATATATATATATATATATATATTATATATATTATATATATATATATATATATTATTAAATTTAATATATATATATATATATATTATATATATATATATATATTATATATATATATATATATATATATATATATATATATATATATATATATATATATATATATATATATATATATATATATATATATATATATCATCATCACTCATGCATATACATATCCGCATATCCGCATCTAACATCCGCATCACTATTGCAATATATATATATATATATATATATATATATATATATATATATATATATATATATATATATATATATATATATATATATATATATATATATATATATATATATATATATATATATATATATATATATATATATATATATATATATATATATATATATATATATATATATATATATATATATATATATATATATATATATATATATATATATATATATATATATATATATATATATATATATATATATATATATATATATATATATATATATATTTATTAAAATACTTTTCCATTTTAATTTATTCCGAAAGTTCCAAGTGAAAAAATTGTATTTACGAGTATCTCACTAATATCTTCAAACCCACCCTTCATTTTCCTACTGTACTCAAGCAAAAAATATACTTAAAACTTCCTTATACAGGATCACTTACATCTCAACTTTATAGAAATATTCTTACTATTATTGAAGCTACATTCCCGCAACGCCAGTTCATTCTTATAAATTATTACTCCCTCTCAATTTATAGTTTCTTCAGGCACAAAGAATCTCACCCAATGGTTCTCAGATTCTCAATAATTTATTTATTTAATTAGGTGTGCCAGTTGTAATGCGGCGTATGTAGGTCAAACTGGTCTACAATTAAAAGTGAGGATTGATAAGCATAGAAAAGTATCCTTTAGTACGGACCTTAGTCTTTGCTCTCCTGTACACTCTACCGTAAAACACCATGGATACCCACCCTTTTTATACTTCTAATTTCTGTATTCTTCAACATGCATCTCCCTCCTTGATCGTAGGATTTTCAAGTTTTATATATAAAAACTTTTTGCCCATCTTTAAATTATTATGGGTCCGTGTGTTCGCCCTTACGGTTAGCAAATGGAATAGAAACAGTTGTACACAATACATTTTATTGGAAAGCATGTTTACATTACAATGTGTGTTCAGTCTGCCCTACACCTGATATACATGCCTGATATCGTCGCAGCAACAACCGTCCAATTTCACTCAATAATGAAGTCTTTTTTTTTCCAAAAATAGTCCAGCCTTTTAATTTATTTATTTATTTTTTTTTTTGTTACATCAATATTAATATTATTACTTTAATTTTTATTATTTTATTGCAATTATTATTATTTCAAATATCATATAGATAGTTAACGAATTTATATTTTGATTGTATTTTAAAATAGAAATTTGTAAAATTTAGTTGTGCTGAAGACGGACCAGGATACGGTGTGAAACGTTCACAGTGTATTAAATGAATATGTGGAAACCCTTAGTACGGGCTTTGATCTTTCTAATTAGATTAAGGTTCACTAGGAAAGAAGTTATCTCAACTATATATATATATATATATATATATATATATATATATATATATATATATATATATATATATATATATATATATATATATATATATATATATATATATATATATATATATATATATATTAGTGATGGCATACGCATTCGCATCCTCATCAAAATTAACATCCGCATCCGCATCCGCACTTTCGAAAAATTCAACGAATTCGCATCCGCATCCGAAAATGAAAAAATATGACATCCGATCGATCACTAATATATATATATATATATATATATATATATATATATATATATATATATATATATATATATATATATATATATATAATATATATATATATATATAAACAAAGCTACGCTTCCTTCACATGCCACCACACATACTACATCCTTTCTTTGTAACAAATTTTTTCATGTCGCTAAGTAATTCAGGTTTTCGTAGAGATTTCCAATTGGCAATAACTAAATATTGCTTCTCCTCTTTATCATTTCTTCTAAATTTACAGTTTTTAGTAGTAAAGTTGTTGCTATTAAGGTATTTTTAATTATATTTTAATGTGACATTTTGAACACAATATCATATCCTCAAGATTTCACATCTTAATCTTCATTGAATATCAATCAGATGTTTCGAGTATAAAACATTCGCTCTTTTCCTCTTTCATTTATAATATGCAACTTTTATCATGCTGCTCGTTTGTTCTGTCTTGTGACGATGATTTTTTGTCTTTTGATTTTCTCCATTATAGATTCACTGTACAACAAAATTCAAATGCACTTTTTTAACATATTTACGCTTTAGCTTTATATTTCCTTAGACAAGTTTATTGATCGGTCGAACGGTTTATCTCATTCATGCCTTTTATTCTTTTGATGTGCTTTTTGTATCACTTTTATTCTTGCTTCTCATGTAATAGTTTTATATTTCACATTTTAGTATTTTAACATTTTTTACGTTTTAAAGAGAACTTTAAAAAAATCGTTTTATGTATGTGTCTGCATATGTATATATATATATATATATATATATATATATATATATATATATATATATATATATATATATATATATATATATATATATATATATATATATATATATATATATATTTGTGCGTGGAGAAGGCGGCATTATTTGTACAGCTATAAAGGTACTACCATAAAAAGTGCAAACAAAGTGCATAATCACCTGGTCCAAGGGACTGAGCCCTCTGAAGGTGGTACACATGTTGGTTGTATTTCCACAGAACCCTCCCTATTAAGAAGTCACATACGTCCATAACATGCGCCACGGTACGCGTGCTGGATGACAGATCATAGCTGAATCTCTCGACCACGTCAACCTCTAACACCGGTGTCCTCACAACACGCCTTCCATCACCGAAATGCGAGGACGAAGGTTGCCTCTTTTTCGTAGGTGGCGATGTATTGCAGCAAAGGTACTGTGGTGTTGAGGTTTCATGCTAAAACATGCGACGAGTCTCGTCCATTTCCCCTAACCTCACAGTAACACATTTTCATGTCGGCCAGCTCATGCAACTCTTAGTCTATGTTTACTGCTACCCGCACAACACCATGCGGACGTACCGGTAATCGTGTCTGTACCCACACGAAGCAGAATAACAACAAACCGCCATTATGTTACGCGGAGTGGCTCGCAGAATTCCGAGATATGTTCATTAACAAAAAATTTACATCTCTGTAAGACCTATCGGTCCTATAATAAGTTTGTCGGTGAGGTCCTGTAACACCCTGTACATATATATATATATATATATATATATATATATATATATATATATATATATATATATATATATATATATATATATATATATATATATATATATATATATAGTTAGGACAGAAAGTAATAAAAAGTACAATCGATTTAAAAAATATATGAATAGAATTTACATCGTTCCAATAATTTTGTTGATTCTAAAGAAAACATTTACAAGAAAAAAAACCTTTTGAAAATGCTTTTCAAAATTTAAATCTTCTTTAAGTT